>VZTA01001137.1:0-12078 GCA_013398855.1 Mohoua ochrocephala
CAGTGCGCTGAGCCGTGACATTGGATGCTTTTCTCGATTTTCAGGGGTCATCAGAGGCCCACTTACTCATTAAAACTGTCTAGATTATATATAAAACTATATATTTTATATATAAATTAATTCATATATATATGAACTTAATTTTATATCTATAAAAATTTTATTTCATATACATGAAGCATCTTTAAGAATATATAAATGTATGTAATATAATTTAAGATATAAATACTTACTTATAAGTGTATTCATAATTATTTAAATACCTAAAATGCGTAAATACATAAAAAATAGGTAAGTACATCTGGAATATAACAGGTATGCTTATAGATGAGTTCATTATATGTATAATAAATATATATAAGGAAATTTATATAGATATTTCCAGGAGTATGCAAATGTATAATAAATTATTTTTAAAATTATGTATTACCAATATATATTTTTCTATAAGCCATACACATAAAGAGTATGTTTATATATATAAAAAATATATGTGTATAAATATATACACTATTTATGTAGACTCGACCTAAAGGTACATTATTATTTATTTTTATGTATTCTGCCCCCTTTTTCCAGTCTCTACAGGTAATATGAAAGAAAGGTTTGAATTTGTGTCAGAATTGAAGCTGAGCAGTGAAATACTTTTTCTTAGTCAAGGTTTATAAGTTAAATGTTTGTATATGTACGACGTTTAGATGAGCAGGGCAGATACATGAATTTAAAATTAAAAGGAAAACTAAAAGAATAACTGAGTTAACATAAGGTTTTGCTGTACAAAGTTCCAGTTTGTCCATAGCTTCAGCGCAGAGTTTGTTTTACGAGGGGAATTTTCAACATTTTTGTAACGATCACAGCATGGTTTGGGTTGGAAGGGACCTTTAAAGATCACCTTGATCACCCCTGCCCTGGACCTTGACGGGTTGTCCATCACTGGATGGACCTGCTGTGCAACTTTCGTGGAATATTGCTGTGTTTCCTGTGTATTTACAGAAAAGATCAGCATCTCTGGGACTTTCTTACAGCTCAGTTCAAAAAAGGGTTCCCAGGCCCCAGATCTTGTCACCAGCAGGAAATTGCTGGGAGTTGCTCACCTGAGCATTCCTTGGCAGGTCTTTTTGAGGAGCCTGCTCTAGTCCGTGGCTCCAAGCAGAAAACAGAAGAGGAGGTTTTTTTTATGATAAAAGGCAAAAATTATCTCTCAGGAGATCTAAAACACACATGCAGAAAGCAAGAGACCCCCTGATCAGTGCCGTGGAAAGGTGAACATTGAGAATTACAGCAGCACCTCACTCTTCTTTATTGTACTTAAAAGGGTGTTTGAGGTGGTAGAAAAGCGAAGGGACCTTGGTGAGACATTGGTGTTGCTCAGTGTAATGATTAAATACAACTAAATATTTAGTATTGTGTTATTATATCATTAAATCATTTATATTTCATATCTTTTATAAGTTACATATAAGAAATAAATAACTTAAAAACAAAGCTAATGTTTATATCTAAGAGGACTGTGGCAAGTGCATGACATTCTGTTAGGATTATCTTGTCCACATTCCTTGCTAGAGGTTACTCTCTGTGCTTCAAGGACCCCAAAGCAAGAGACTCTTCTAAGGATGGTTTGCTCATGATTTTATGTTGGAGGAAGGGAAAATAAGGTTCTTCAGCATTATTGTGATGTTTGAATTTCCTCAAGAGAACAACAACCCTTGTGGCATACCCAGGGCTTTGGGTCCTCTGTGATGCCACTTGTGGTGTCACAGCATTTTAGGGAAAATAATTTTGAGCTCACTCACATTTGACAGGAAACAGCTGCTGTCTGTGTGTCATGAAATGGGAGAGATGAGAGCTACACCTCCAATTTATTCTCTTTATCCAAAGAACAGGAACTGCAGTTCTGGCAAACCAGCAGCACAATTTTCTGAAGCATGATTTCCGAAGGACTTTATCCCTTGGAAACTTTTTATCCCATTGTTTTCCAGGCTTCTTTACCATGTCCTTGCTAAGCAGGTGGAAACTTGTGCTGGGTGAATGGCCAGCTGCTGCCAAACAGGAAAAAAAAAAAAATATATATATGTAAGCTGACTTTTACCTGTCTTTTCCTTTATGTGAAAGCAGAAATTGAGGGATTTTTTTTTTCCTCTTCTCTGCCAGCTGATAGGAAAAAACCTCACTATTTTGACTGAAAGCAAAACCTTCACTATTATAAATTAAAGCATCTATGGAAGCCAGTAGAAACTTCTCAGTGGATCCCAAACTTCCTGGAAATGGAAGGGCAGCACCAGGGACACAGCTCCCTCATTTATTTGGAAGCAGAATGTATATTGTTTGCTGACTTCCACAAATCAGCTTGTCCTGCCAGCTTTCGGGATTTTGTATCTGAAAGCTTGACAGAAGTTTTCCTGGTGGGCTTGAGAAGTTTGCCACGTGCATGGATGGAAAGAGGGAAGAAGCCAAAGGTGACATTAAAGTTACCTTTAAAGCGATTTAAAGTTATTTTTTTAAATGAGGAGCCTCTCACCTCCTGAAGGGTTGTCTTCACTTTCCTTCATAGCAGAAATGTGGAGTTACAGTCAGACAAAATTTGGTGATGGAGGGAATTTAAAAGAGGTGCAGAAAACTTGACAAAAACGGCTTCTTTGTCCTCACCCTCTTGTTGGGACTGATCCTGGCCCCATGTTACTACCCAAAAAGTTATTTGGGAACTTTCCACAAGGACAAACATTTCTGTCACAGTTTTTGTTGCTCTCTTAGTGTGGTGTTTATAGAAGGAAGGGGAATTGCTCATAGAGCCAATTGTAAAAACATTCATTAGTAAATATTATTTCAAACCAAGCTGTCAGATATAAACATACCAGAACCCAAGACACTGCTCTGAAAAAAGAGGTTTCAGGAGTCTTAAAGTACAAAGTTTTGTGTTTGTCTTATTCAAAATTACAAGAAGGAGTCAACCCTGATTCAGATTTGCTAACAGCTTTGTTTGTATCATGACCTAAAGGTACATAGGTTTAAAAACATCTCCTAGGTCATCTTCCAGTCTCAAAAGTGTCTTTGTATTGAGAATTTATTTCACTTGAAGTGTTCAGTGTAGATAATTCTATCATCTTAGAGGACAATGTGAAAATATATTGTCAGTGTTTTATATCTGTGATTATTGAACTGAGGGAATTATTCTGTTAACGTAAGGTGGTCTCTTTTGGGAAGAGTAGGATGCAATGAGTCTCCTCTAACAGATTTACCCAGAATGACGCTGGTTGTGAGAAGCCATTTCCTTGCTGAGTGCCATAAAAAAGTGAATGTCACAATTTGATTTTTTTGGTTGCCTGCGGCGTTAGACACCACACACGTTCGTTGTAACAGCTGCAGCATTGGATGTGTTTTTCTGCTAATGCACAGAGCTGGGCGTTCAAACTCAACAAAAGTTTTTGATTTCCAGCCTTGTGGCTGTGGAAACAAGGTGGGAACAGCTGTGAAAAATATTAACCTGTCTTCCAGATGCTAAATATTCAAGCCATGCACCTGAACTCTGCTAAGCAAGAGACTTGCAGAGGTGCTGTGGACCTGCCCAGGGCCATGGGACATGACAGACTTAGCAGAACCTGTCATTAGTTCTTGACTAAATATATTTTTTCCTGACAACAGAATTACTTGTTTTTCATGTTTGGAAGAGATGGTTTGACTATTAATGAACAAAAAATATTTGGTAAATAGTATACATAAAATATTTACAGTTCTGCTTTGTAATTCTTAGGTAAATTAAAATATATCTTCATTTTTGAGAACTTAGATTTTTTTCCCATGTCCATGTTCACATTCTTGTGGCACCTTCTGTTACAAACTCCTGATTTTTGCATGCTGTTTGTATTACAGCAAGGATATCATCTGATTCAAAGTGTGCTTTAGTGTGACTCTTCTCTCTTCCATTCGCACACAGAGGTTTTACTGATTTTTCAGTTTCAGTAGTAAATTTGTGGTGAACTAAACAGTGTGGGTGTGCAACTTCGGATGGGAGAGTTACTTTTAAAAAAAAGAGGGGTTATGTAAAATATTACTTTTATCTTATGGAGGAAGACAGCAGAGGAAAAATATCTTTGTAAAATTTAAAACTGTAATCTACAGACAACACCTGGAGGAAAAGGAATTATAATGTTTTACTGACATATCCACCACAGTTCTATGTTTGTTTAGTAAGAATGTGGGCATGCACACCTTTGTGTCACAGTGACCCTGGTAAAAGACTTTAATAGTCACTTTGGGTTTTATTTTAAGGCACTTTGGTGAAATGTTGCACCTGCTAGCTGCCAATGGCAAAAGTTCAGTTTTCAAACTAGATATTGGAGCAAAGAGGAGGGAATTCAAGCAAGTGAGAAACTTCAGCATCATCACCTTGAGGTGTCTTTTCACTGCTGGTCTGTGGATTTGAATTGCAGTAAAATTCTAAATGTGTTAAAAGTCAAGTGAGCTTTTTTATAGGAGAGGGCAGCTGTGTCCATATGTTTAATTAGTTGTTTAATTGTTTGAGGAGATTGGTTATATTTTAAATAGATAAATTAGTCTTCAGCTGACTGCAGAGGCATGCAAGTTAGTTGTGCTTGCCATTGAAACTTGACAGTGTGCTTCTTCAGGAAATGACTAGTGAAAACATTCCCTATTTCTCTAATCAAGCCCTAGCCTACATTTTATGAGTGCAAAAATACATCTTTTAGACAGAAATCTGAATGAACGTTAAATATTGCACTTAAATTCTTTGGAAACTAAATACTGAGGAGAACATGCTGTAAATTCGAGGTAAAACCCCCTATTTATGCTGGAACAACTGCATCTGGCTGGTATTTGGATATTTACTAGCACCCCTTGCTTAGTTTTGTTGTGGACTTTTGCCAGTAATCACTTCAAACTTAACTAATTTGCACTTTTTGTAATTTTTTTGTGGCGCTAATTAGCATGCTTCTTTTACAAATGCTTGTTTTCCAGTCGTTGTGATCAGATTGCATTTGGCAGCAGTGGGAAAAATAATTATTTTTTTAATAGATTGGAAAATAATACAATTAAATGCATGTTTTAATTACTTTTTAGCAGTTGCTTTGACTTTCAGGGTGAGAGTAGTACTACATGATTTATATCCTATTATTTCTTTCAGTATTGTACTCCTAAAAATTTGATTTTCACTGATGAAATAAGACTTGCAGGGCCTAATGGAGACCCTAGATAATAAGCATTTTCTCTTTCAGCTTTGTAAGGACCTCTTCATTAAAATTTCATAGCTTGATTTCACTTTTCTGTGATGAAATTTTTATCAGCTCTTGCTTAACTAAAGTTTAACTTCAGTGTGTAAGCTCTTGCTCATATTTCAGTATGAGAAAGGCAGCTGAACGACTGGGTATCCATATTTGTTTCTTTGGCTCCAGAAAACATAATCATCCATCAATTTTATTATATTTAGGAGGAAAAAAAGAAACCAAAACCATTCTAGAAAGACTGAATGTTCTGCAGTGTATTACACAAATGAAGTTATACTTTCTTTAAACTATTCCAGTTATTTATCTGTGTTTGCCCACATAAATTGGTTATTATAGTAGTAATCAGAGGGCAAAGTTTTGCAACTTGATGGCTCTGCCATGGCCTCTCCTTTTATAGCACAGATGGATGAAATCATCACGGTCACGCTGCAATCAAGAGATAAAATAATCATTTTGTAAATACTTAAAGTCTAGGGAAGGTTAAGCTTTGGTTTCAGTGCTAAGTCTGGTGAGATAAACTCAGAGAGCTTTTGTTTTAGGCCAAACCAGCCCAAGAGGGCAACAGCACGGGGTTTGTGTTCTCCTCCTGCATGCTTTATTTCCCCTGGAACCACCATACCAGGTGGTCGATTTTAAACAAAAGTATATGAGGCAAGGGGAAAATCAGGGTGTCCTTTATGACACAGAGAGTTGCATCAAAACCTCGGGTGTGATTTATTACAGTGCTACCCCAGGGTTGCGCCAGCAAGTGGTTTGTGAGTGTGGTGCTGTCTGCAAGAACAGGGAACAGAGCCGTGTGTGAAGCAGAGAATGTCGGGGTGATGGAGTGAGTGAAAACTGCAGAGGTGGATAAATGACAGTGTCTCGTCCATGGCTGTTGTGGTCAGTGCAGGAAAGTGTTTAGAATTAGTGCATCCACTGTGGCTGTTTCTGCACATTGAATTAAATACTCTTTGTGAAGTGCAACAGCTCTTGGTAACCAGAACTCTGAGCTGCTGCTTTTTTCTTTTCTTCTGCCCAAGTGTAGTAAATTTAATGCTGGGGGACACCATTGTCTGTAATGAGGTTAACAGGATCTGTGCAATTGCTGTGATGATTCTCTGTCACAGCCACGTAGGTAACTTTTAACTTCAAATCAACACTTACTGAAGTACAGTAAGCTTCAGTTTCTACATGGATGGGAGTGCATTCAGACATCCCTAGCTGTACCACTTGATTTCCAACTACTCTATATTCCAATGAGTATTTATTTTAAAACAAGCCACTGCTGCTAATCCCAAGACAATAAAACTTTCAGGAGTATTAATTCTTTATGGTTTATTATACAGAGTTTTTACTGAGATACGTTATGATCGGGAAATAATACTGAGGCTTTTTTTAAAGGCCTGGTTTTGGGAAGGATTTAAAACAGCCTTTGGGCATGTAGCTCTCAGAGCTGAGGTCCGTGGTCTTAAATTTCCAAAGACATTGGAAAAAACTTGACTCTTGCAAGTTCAGGTGAATAACCATTAGTGCTGCAGGTGATGTGTTGGTGCTCCACACAGGAGGGGGCACGAGGGCAGTGACACAGAATGGAACCACTGAGGTGTTCCCAGTATGGCAGAAATGCACCAAATGCAGATGTAGAAAGTTTCAGCCCATGAAATTAAAGCTTGCACTGTCTAAAACCAGAATAAAATGCCAGCGCTGGTTCTTTGTGGTGTTGCAGTGTGAGTCTTGGGAAGCTGGTTGTCATTTCACCCTTGTGGGGACACAGTCGAAGAGACAGCACCAGTTTCTCCATGTGCTGAGATCTCTTCGTACTGGGAATGAGGCTCACAGGACCTACCTTAAACCAGTGAACACGAGTCAAAAATGGCAATTAATACGTTTGGATCAGAGGAAGCCGGTCTAAACAAATGAACAGCAACCCATCTGCATTGTCCAAGTAGCTTGGTATGGGAATGCAGTGATTTTTAGAAGGATTCTGAGCAATGTGTAACTCCTGCAGCAGCTTTTAATTACATCAGTTGGAGCAGCCAGATGTAAGTTGCTGCTTTCTGTGAATTCAGCTGGGCCACGAGAATTACTTCAGATGTGAAGAGCGAAGCCGTCTAATTCAGGAATAAATTCTCATTTCCAGTTTGAAATCGTAAGCAAATTTGGGAATGCTCACATCTGTCCTTTCAAAGTGGCCGTGCAGATAAACGCGTCATTCAGAGCGCGTTTCGGTGGAAGGGCAGATGCAATTACCGCCATGCATAGCTGGGGAAACACGTGAAGACCCCAACAAAGAGCAATTATATACGATTATATACTGCCCCAGTTGATTGACTGAGAGCACATTTCATGAGTATATGTTTACAGCCCCTGCTTAAGAGGAAGCAAGTGTGCCCTTCTGCCATTCTCCGGCGTTGGAGTGCCCGGTGCCGCCTCGGGAAGCAGCTGCAGGAATTCATGGGAACGGGTCTCTGGCAGGCGCGGGGCTGTGAGCTGTCAGAGCAGCTGTCTGTCCCGCAGGACTGATCGAATTAATCAGTTGATAGGCAGTATCTGGCCGTGCTGAGAGGCAGCCGCTCCTGGATCCGGCCCCGCCGCGTTCCTAGACCCGCAGGAGCCAGGGGGAATTGAGACTTCCCTGGTTTCTGGAGTTGGCAGGAACTTCTGCCGAGCACAAAGGGCTCCAGAGGCTGCTGCTAGGGATGGCAGCACGTTGTCCTTTGTGAAGAGTCTGTCCATTATTTAGGACATGATGGGACAGAAGGGGTGGCGAGCTGAGCTGAAATGCTGAATTAAACATGATTTAACAAAGGCTGTGGCATGGGAGAAAACCAAGCAGCCTCACGTTTGGGACAGGAGGGCTGGCTTTGGGTGTGGGATCAGTGCTCCCTCATCACAGAAAGGATGGGTTTCAGGGATGCTGGAATCTCCCCTACAGGGTGCAGGGTCAGAGCATCTCTGTGATGATGCTTCTTAACAGAGTGGCCTGTTAGGTTAGATATTGAAATTACTTTAGATAGCTAACCCTGCCTAAAGCATGAATTCACACTGGCAGCTCTGTGCGTGTTCCAGAGTTCAAATGATTCATGGAGACTTCTAAATAAACTAAAGTTTTTTTGGTTTTTTTGCTGTTGTTGATTTTACGGGGTTTTTGGCCACAAGGTTTTTGATCTCAGTATCAGAACACTTGTGCGTGTTCCAATGGCTTTCCTTCTACTAGAGCTTCTTGTTTTCCTCTCCTAGTTTCCAGTTAGTGCCATACCAAACTAGAATATCGTGAATTTCTTTTACAGTTCTCCTTAGTTGTGTAGAGAAATTTGATGATCAGACCTCCAAAACATGATAATTTTGTGACATAGGAAGAAAGCACATGTGCATCGACAGAGATGTGCCTCAGGCTGTGTGGAAATGAAGGCTCTGATGTGCCCTAAAATATGCTTGGGAGAAGGAAACTGCAATATAATATCCCTTCCTAGGTGCTAAATATTTACCTTTAATTAAATACCACTGCTCGGCCAGCTGGGTTGAGCAGTACGAACACAGGAGACAAAAGTTCATCAGAATTCCAGAACGAAGAGTGAATTTATTGCATTTTGCATTTGCTTTGAGACTATGTGTTTTTTTTGGAGCTCACACTAAATCGGATTTGCAAGTGAGGGTAGAACAGTGAAGGTAAAATAAGCTTTTTGAAGTAAGCAGTTGCCTCTTAAACCACCTGGTGCTGTTAAGCTGACCAAAATGTTAGTTGAGACATGTAAGAGAAACCCCAAAAGTGTAAAAAAGAAGTTTAAAAAAAGTTCATGGGCTGCAGTTACTGCCTACTACTAATGCTTCAGACTTTAGTAAATAGCTAAATATTGCAGCAGTTTCTGAAGAATTGTCTCTTCTTACTGCTACAAGTCAGTGTTGGCTATCAAACAGTAGAACTTTTTTCTCAATCCTAAGGCAATTTCACCCATTTCTTCAGGATTTGCCATATAATTAGCACTTCTGAAAGCGTATTTACAATAAAGATGTTTTCAATTTAAAATCAGAACGTGATTTGAAAATAGAAGTAATCAGTTATCATAGTTCATATGGGCTTAACTGTACGTATTTCTACAAATCTGTTGCATTTGGCCTGTGGCCTTTACAAAGTGGTGTATTAACAAACCCTCCTGCACATTTCATGTTATTTTCTGCCTTGCTACTACTGCCACCACCATATTGCATTGGATGCAAAGGTTTTTCTGGCTCATGGCCATTGCAGGTTTCATTTTTGGTGTTGATGGGTGTCGTTTAAGGGGTCACCCATTTTTCTTCCAGCTCATGAGAGAAGTTCTGTGCTGCAGAGATGTGATTTTTTTTGTTTTCCTGATTTTCCTCCACAGTCTGCCATCTTCAACTTCCAGAGTCTGCTGACTGTGATCCTGCTGCTCATCTGTACCTGTGCCTACATCAGATCCTTGGCTCCCAGCTTGCTGGACAAAAATAAAACCGGGTATGTGGTCTGATCATTTCCAACACGCGCAAGCTGTGTGGTTTCAACTGCGACCTCTCAGCGTGTCCCGATGAAGTGTGTGATAATGCAGGTCCCGCTTCGAAAATTTTCCCTCTTTAAAGATAAAAATCTTTAATTTTGTACCTCACAATGCGGTGCAATAAGGTATTGGCAAGCACTTAGTTGTAATTTTATTGAAAGAATTTATTAGCTAACTTAACCTTGCTAATACTGCGTTATTAATCTTCTAGATTTGTAGCTTTGTTGTTAGATGCTTATTAGAGATACAGAAATGAGAGACAGAAATAAAACGTTCTCCTACATGTGGCTATTGTTGCAATGATTTATTTTTGATTCCTGGGGTGGGTAAAAAACCAGCAGAAACTGGCTTTTTGTTTGTTTTCAAGATAGGTGTTTTGGAGATACAAGTCTGAAACACAGCTTCAGCAATAATCTGTAACTAAAAGAAAACTAAGAATAATTTTTAAAATAAGCAACACAGTCCTCTTGTGTGGTCTGTTTAAATCATGGTTTTGTATTCTCTAAGGTGAAGGAATTTCTAGAAGAGTTTTTGAAAGTTTCTACAAACCTAACCTTTTTTTATCGTATGGATGCTAGCTGTGATCAGCAGAACTGGTGATTTAAATGTAGTGGGTTTGCAGTAACCATTGGGCACTTTTGACACAGAAACCTCTGGGGCTGTCCACAGAATGTCAGTAGTGCTGTCACCTAAGGTTAGTGCGAAGGAGATGATATTTGTAGAAGCAGGAGGTAATTCTAGGTGGGAAAACAGACAGGCTTTTGGATGCTGGGTGTTTGACTTCTCCACTTTTTCCCTTAGGTCATTTCCTGTTAAATGTTCTTCTTCCCTAAGTGTCTTCCATCACTTCTGCATTTAAATTCAGAAGTGTCCAGTTTTAAGTAGACTCTTGTGACCAAGAACCCTGAGTGTTTGTCTTCTGAAAACCTTTGTTGTAATTAACCTCTGGGGTTGCTGTTTTATTATCCAGGTTTTTTTAATTTTAGCAGTGTAAGATACCCGAAGTCTGCCAGTTTTTGTTGGTTTTTTTTTTAAATTTGGAGTTCTAACGTGAAAACCCTTTTAAGCAAGGCCATGAAATTGCCACTGACATGAGAGGTTTCTTTTGATGGAAGTAAAGATGGAAAGAAAGGATGACTTCATGAAGGACAGGGAGTGGGGGGATGAGGGGAGTTTGGGTGTCTGCTGGTGGAAGATAACACAATAGTCAATGAGGTATACACAGTAAGAAGTAAGAATGTTTATTTTACTGATTAAAATTTTAGTGCTGTTCTTGGCAAGGAGTATTTCCTTTAATCTGGAGCTACTCTGTTTATTCTTGAGGCAAATCTGTCTGGAGTACAATAGAACTCTCTTCATAAAATGTTTTCAAAGGGTGCTGACACTGTGGAGGAGTTGGGCGTTTGATGTGTAGGTTTGTATTTATGTAGATGTAGGACATACCATTTTGTTTTATATATATATATATATATATATATTTGTAGACTACTTTGTACTGGAGAATAAAACCTTGGCCTGGAAGCAATGAAATTTGTTTCCTGTATGGTAGATGTTTACATGGAGCTCATATGGTGCTAAACCCCTGTCCCCCTCTCATCTAACAGACTCCATGCTCCGATGGAAATGTCTGGACATGTGGGATAAAACAAATTCTAGTGCTATTTCAGCTTACCACAGAGATGCTCTTACCTCATCATTCCTGCTCCGAATCAAAGGCATAAAGAAGTAGCAATAAAATACTAAAGTGACAGAGAGGAGGAATGTTGATGGTTTGTCACTCGATTTCCAAGTGAGTGGTAACTTTGGTGAGGATTTAGGTCTGTTGATAATAAGCGAAGAAACATATTTCTGTTGGTTGAGAGACGGCGTTGCAAAGTGATGTCACCCATCCTCATAACCCTGTATTTCCTCCCCTTCATTTCTGCCAGAGTGTGTCTTTTCCTTACCAAGCCAAACAGAACTTTAAACCTTCATTTTCCCTGAGTGTTTCCATGTGCTTGGTCCTGAGCAACAGTGTTAAAGGCTGGGAAAGCGAGTGGAGATTTACTGTGTCATGCTAACCAGAGGAGAATGTGCACCGCAACATAATTCTCTCCTCCCTGCTAACCAGAAAGATGTGTTAGCTTACGTGCAGCAAAGCTCCCCTTTGATTTCCCATCAGCAGTGCAGCGGGGATGTCTCACACTCCCTCCTGCAGTGGCACTGGGCTCGTCCTGCTGAACACATGGCATTTTGCAGCACATCCAGCCTTAGCAGTTGTAGTTTAAGGCTCCACCAGCTCCTCCTCAGTTTAAGAGGTTTCATTTGTTTGGGTTTTGTGTTCTCCAGATAACCACCACCAC
>VZTA01001137.1:18204-39828 GCA_013398855.1 Mohoua ochrocephala
TGCTGTTTTTAATTCTTTAAAATTTCTTGTCCCGTAGACCTGTTTAATGAAAGCTTAAAATGGTAAATCAGCCACAGCAATAAGACCCTTTGAAGAATAAAGAGCATTGTGACTCCAGGGGATGTTTATTGAAGTATTTTTAGTTCTTGCTGCCTGAATAATTCCTCTCGATTCGTGAGTGATGGCTCCACTCTCATCCTAGAAATACAACCTCTGACCTAAGTTACACTCAGCTAATTGTTTCTAAACTTGTAATTTCTCAAATTATGTATCAATATTTCTGTTGTTAATATAAGATGTGAAATAAAGGCAGGGACCATAACTGTAGTGATGTCTGATTAGCTGGGGAGAAGGCACAGACGGGGGATTTGACTTGGACTGCTCTCTGTAAAACACCACATGCACTCGTTGTTGCAGGTTTAGATCTCTCAGGTGTGTCGTTTCCCATCTTCTTCCAAAATGTTGGGAAAAGGATTCACCAGGCTCTGCTGCTGCTGTTACATGTATGGAAGGGTTTCTGAATTAGCAAAATGAACACTTAGCTGCAGATCAGGAAGTTGCATGTCATAACAGAAAGGCTGAAGCAACTAAATTACACTCACCAGTAGTAAAGATTAGATTAGTTTTAATGATGCCTGCCACATTAGCATTTATTTCTTACTTTTGCACACTTTGAGTAATCTAGTGACTTCTTTAATAATGCCTGACGGGTGTGTGTTGTATCAGACAACTGTGTGACTTCGTACTGACTGCATTTGGGAGAGTTGTCTGTGAGCAGTATTTGTTGTTCTGGAAAGGCTTGTGATCAGGATGAACAAAGCTGACAGTAAAACACGCTGGAAGGTGTGTAACTGTTGTAATTCTTGTTTGAAAACCTTATTTTCATCAAATTATCCTGCAACCAGGAAAAAAAAGTGATTTTGAGTTACGACCTTGGTGTTGTCTCACATGTACCTGTGAATCTAAATCACCATCAGAAGCACCCATCCAAAACTTTCCTAATCTGGGCTCAGGAAAAATAGATTTCTCCACTTTAGGCCAAATAAACTCCCCTGGCTGTGAACCAGAGCAGAGCTGTAGGACTGTGACCGTGCTGTGCACACACAGGAGCCTGGGACTGGGCAGGAGATGTGGGGAGAGCAAACTCTGCTCCTGTGACTTTAAACGTGGATGCTGCTCAAACAGGGCATCAAAGCAACTCAGGTTTGGATTTCAAAGGTCCCGTTCCTAAACAGGGGGAAGGGAAATTCCTGAGGAGTCTTGGGTTTTCGCTGTCAGGTGTATACACGTCCGAAATATGCAGAGAATCATCTGGTAACTTTTCATGTTGAGCAGTTATATTCTGGTTATTATTTATTTTAATAAATAATGGCATTTTTGTGATACTTACACATTTCCAGGTCATCCAAAGCAGTTCTGATTACCAGATGAATTCTTAATAATCTCTTGGGTTTAGGTGCAAGTAGGAATACCAGTGAAAGAACCCAATGAAATTTTTTGTTCTGAATGTCTGAAAACTACTAAAGGGACAGTGTTGCAAAAACCTTCCCTGTTAAGGTTTTATCGTGTAAGGAGTTTAGACAGGCCTCTTTTTGTTACTTGTTCAAATTTTAACATTATTTCTTATATGGCCGTTCATCCTTTTGGCCTAAATGCAGGTGATGGATACTTCCTAGTTGGATTTTTTTTTTTTTTTAATTTTCCCCATTAAGTGGCGTTTTCAGGCTATTCATTATGTGCTAGCTGCATGGCTGCTCAGCAAAACTATCAGGAAACAAGATCTTTAAACTGACAAACTGCAGTTGTTTGGAAATTGCTGCTTCAGGCAGGTGTTTGCCTCAGGATTAGTTCTTTGGTTTTCAAGGTTGTGGCTTTCAAGAGATTGATACCTCATCTCTTTTAGTAAGATAAAATACTGGTTTCCCGGGTTAGAATCTTAAAACTATTTTGCATTCTTGTCTTTCTTTTTCTGATGCAAAAGAGTTTGCCCCCACAGCAGGTCTGTACACCTTTCCCTGTGCAAAAGGGACAGTGATTAAACGTGACCAAAGCTGTAGTTGTGCCTGCTACTGTGGAAAAACATTTCCACATTGGGACTTCATCCTTTTTTTTTCCCTAAACAGCATCAGGGATGTTGTTGGTGCCCAAAGATGTGAAACACAGCGTGGTGTTCTTCAAACACACAGAGTGCTTTGTGCCCTCGCATGTACTTGCTGTGGATTAATATCATCCTCACTTCCATCCACATCTGTGCTTTAAATGACCTCGAATTCAAGGCAGGGATTTAGGAAGGCTGAATCGAGCAGCAGTAATTGCCATGTTGGGAAATGAGTAAAGCATGAGTAAGAGATGGGATCACTGTGAAGGTCTGATGTTCTGGAGGGACTGATAAGCAGCTGGGCAGACGTGGCTGGTGGAGGAGGAAAGGCAAAGTGGAGTCCAAGGATGACAGGAAGATTTCCTGTTCTTGGAACAATGTCCCTGTTCTGTGAATGCCCTTTCTACCTCTGTAACCACAGCAGCGAGCAGTGGAAATACAGAGTCACCAAGAGGTGAAGCTGCACTGTGGTGGAGGGAATAAATGCTCTGTTACTGCTCTGAGGCTTTTATTCTTTCAATTTCTCTCCAGTTCTGTCCCACTGGCATCAGGGGCAGAGCCCACTCTCTAATGCCTAGGAAGGCTCACCATGGTCGAGCGATTCCTCCCCCGCTTTTGCCCTTCATAATTAACCTCCTAGAGAAAAGAAAACAAAACCAACATCTTCCTGATGATTTAAAATGCTGAACTTGGTAAAACCCAACAGAAGCCAGGAAAGTGTGATCTAAACCTGCTTCTCATACTCGGGCAGCAACTTTACATTATCTAGTCCAAACATTCCCAGCTAAGGAAGGTTTTCCAGCCGGGTTTCTTTTCCCTCCCGTTACTCTTGTTTTACTTGAGCATTATTACTCACTCCAGACACGTTTGGGGAGTGCTCCCAGCATCCATTACAAGGCCCACGTAGCTTCCACGTGTATTTGATGGCACTTGGCTGCCTAGAAAAGCAGTTTTCCCTTAGCTCCTGCACTGCAGTGTAATCAGCATGCTGGGCACAGGACTTACATCTATCTGCATGCTGAAAAACAGGTTTTAAGCACGAGGCCTGAATTGTTTACCCGGCTGCAGTTCCTGTGTTTTATGGATAGCACCTCTTTTTGTGATACCCCGAGGCCATAAGGCAAAAGGTGTGGAGGAGCAGTCATCCTGCAGGGTCTGATAGCTGGGGAGAATCCTCCCCATGTCCAGCATGACCAGTGTCACACACCTAACCTGTACTCAGCAGTAAATTTTTTAACTCCATTTCAAACCTGAAGGGTTTGGGTGCCCAAAGGCACATCTGTGTTTCTCAGTCATTTGGTATCTGACAGGATTTAACCCATCTCCAGAGATTTTGCCTAAATTCCATGAGTTATCTCATGGAGCACAGGTACTCAAGCACGACCTGTCTCTTCACAGGGTACCCTTCCCTTTGGCTGTGTGACAGATGGAGCCCAAGCTCCTCTGGTGAAACAGCAGCCAAGCTCAAGCTTCAGAGATAAAACCTCAGAAATAACATCACCTTTGGCACTGCAGCTGCCTCATTTCTTCCTGCTTCACCAGTAGCTGTGGGAAGGTTTGTCCAACCCTTCCTTAATCCGAATGAGAGAGACCTTGAGAAGAGTGTGTCACTAACTCGTGTAATCCGCGCTGCTGTGGGAGGGAGATGCCAACATTTCCTCAAGGACCTGGGTATAAACATTTCCAGGGACACAACCGCTGCTCCTGGGACGTCAGTAGAGAAGATAATTAATTACTTAATTAAGGAGCGAGGAGTTTCCTTGCTGGTCTGTCACATCCAGAACTTTTTTACAGGAGCATCTCATCGTCATTTCCGTTGTTTGAAAGGGCTCTTTGGAAGCTGTGCCACAGGGAAAAGAGGTTTTCCCTCCCCAGCACAGCTCCCAGCAAGTGGGAAGCAGGCAGTGCCCATCCCCAGCTGCCACCACGTTCCAGTAAATGCCGTGTTTGTGCAGACTGGTTCAGACCAACTCTCCAATTTGTGCAGGCCCAATTAACCTCTCTCATCTCTTTTTCAAAATAATAAATAATAAAAGCACATGTAATCTAAGCACGCTGCACTGGGCTCCCTGACACCCTCTGCACCACCAGTTTACATAAAGAGAGGATCTTACCACGTCACTCACACTACGTAACAGCTCTTACCTTTGACAAACTCGGTGGTTAAAATACTGTATTTTCCCCCAAAAGAAGACAAGGATGTTTTAAAAGGGTGAAGTTATATATGGCTTCATTTATTCTGTGGGAGGAGGGGAAAGGGGCTTGTTTTAAAACACAAAAGACTTGTTTTAAAGCAAAGAAGTCAAGTCAGGTCAAAATATAAAAGTACCCTTTTCAGTTCTAAAATCTTCACAGCTGGTCATTCCCATATGCAAAAACTTAAATAACCTTTCAGAGCTGCGTTAGGGCTAATGAAAACTCCGACCAAATGATAGATGTATTTGGACACTTGGATGTATAAATGTCACACCCAGTGGAATTAAGAGGAAATAAATAGTAATTTGACAGCATTGGCAAGCTGTGTTTTTGACTGTGCAGCACCACCAGCATATTTTACATGTGTATCACAGTCGTGAATAAGCCAGCCCAGACACACATTCACAGACCAGTTTTGATTTCCTATTAAGCTACATGCTCATTTTCTTTCCTCCACCCTTTCCAGCTAATAAAGGGAGCCAAGGGAACGCACTGATCCCTGTCTTTTTGGAACAAATTGCCTCCAAATTCTCACGATTGATTCACAGAGATTGGTAAAACTCCAGGAGACATGAGAGGGGAAAAAAAAAAAAAATCCCTTCCCAGTGATAAGGCATTCTTGACATTTGAATTGTTTGTCATTTACTAAGGATATAAAACCCTGATACTAAAGATGGCACTTGAAATTATCATCATCACTGGAGACACTCCTGGGGCTGGGGCTCCCTGCTCCAGACGGATTTCTGAGCACACTCAAAGAGTCAGTGAGTCCTCCTCCCACCCACCTCTGCCCTGCACAGAACGTGCTGCTGCCTGCCCAGGGACACGTTCTGGCATCAGTCTGATCACTTAATGACACCCCTCCTGCACAGACCGGAGGCAGGGAAAAGATTTTCATCTCCGAATTCACCCTGGCTTCTGGAAGTAATAAAAATTGTTTCCTCCTCTTCTTCTCACGAGGAAGAGCAAATCCTTTGAAGTCCAGCTGCTTTCAGGTCGTAGCTTGGTTGGTTGGTGTGAACACCTTCACATTCATATAATCACAGACTGGTTTGGGTGGGAAGGGGCCTTAAATCCCACCCAGTGCCACCCCTGCCATGGGCAAGGACACCTCCCACTGTCCCAGGCTGCTCCAAGCCCCATCTAACCTGGCCTTGGGCACTGCCAGGGATCCAGGGGCAGCCACAGCTTCTCCAGCCAATTCCTACTCTGATTTTCATGTTTCCACTTAAAACTGTTTAATTTTTTTTCCTCCCCTCCATAGGAGGGTCATCCTCCTTAATTTGTCCAGGACCAAACCCAATAACACCAACTTCAGTAGAAAACTTTCTCTAAGCAACACTCTTCTCTCGTTTGCTGCATTTTGGTTTTTGCAGGTACAATGTCTAACGTGGGTCTAATAAAGCATCGTCATCCTGCTCTTCATTTGAGATCCATCCATAATTTGCATAAATAGAAGCTTGTTGGCTGGGACGTGCAGGGTGGTGTTGAGCATCGAATCTGTATAAAATTCTGCATGTCGTGCAAGAATCTGTATAAAATTTAAGGCACAGTTCTGCACCCTCTGGCACCAGACGCTCCAGTCTGATGTCAGAATTTCCTCACTTGTCCCTGTCCAAAAGAGAAAAAAAAAAAAGGATAAACTCATCAGGTAAGCCACAAAACCTTGGGGGAACCTGAACACTTGGGTATTTACCCAGCCATGTCAGTCCTACTCTGCCAAAGAAGAATGCCTCCTGTCCTCGAACAGGAATACAGAATCTCATCAAAAAGGGAGGAACACCCAGCTGGTGAAGCTCTGCTCTCTGTTTCTTCTCATTTTTCGTCTGTTTTCCACTCCTGTCTTTGTGCAGCCCCTTTCTAGCACCACACAGCCACCACAGAGACCAAGGCACTCCGTGCTTCTCCCAGTTTTTCCCTTTAGTGCATTTGAGGTGATGATCTCTCTGGCTCTCAGACTTGCAGGAATGATTCAGTAGGTGCTCACAAGAATCGTGGCAGTGTCGGGCTATTTCCCTAAACCCCTTCAGAGAGCCCATCTCACATTCGGAAAACATGTTTTAAAGGGAAAACAGGACACAAACCACAGAAGCGCGCCCCGTGACAAGTTTATGATGTTTATTTAGTGTGAGGAGCTCTGAGCTGTGCTCACACCCGCAGACCTGGCTGCTCCTTGTCACAATAAAGCACAAGACAACATGCAGAGGGGAGCTCCAGTGCCACGACCTGTGTGCAGCAGTGGGACCTCCGTCCCCTCCGCTTCCATTACGGAATAATCCACTTCTCCTGGGGAGTTATTTATCAGCTCCTCGCTGAGACGGCAAGACTGCATCCTAACAGGCCCCAAACCACCACCTGCCCTTTGTCAGGCTCAGGGTTCAGGCTGCAGATGGAGGAGAAGGGAAACAAGAGAGCCTTTAAAGCCCTTCTTTACCACCACTGTGAGCAATATGTGACCCTACAGTGCCCATGTCCTCTGTGGTCCGTGTCCTGCACACACTGACCCGGTCTGGTTGTGTTCCAGGCCTCTCTAACCACAACATTTTCCTCCTCAAGCATCTTGAACTGCTGGAGGTGGTTTTGAAATGGGTTTGTCAGTCCCTAATCGAGCACAGACTCTCACAAAATACCCAGTGGAGAACCACACAGGGAGAAGAGGTGAGAGCAAGCAGGTGAAAAACAGTGTCATGGACTGGATTTTTGTGCTGTTTCAGTCATGGCCAAAGGGCAGGAGCAGTCCCCAGAGAGGAGGAGAGCCCCCGAGGCTGAGGAGCATGAGGAGCCCTGCATCCCCCAGAGCTCACTGCCTCATTTCCCAAACCACACAAGAGCTGCTGTGGGCTGGCAGCGCAGTGGGTGCTGATGGTGTTGGGGATGTTTTGCCCCAAACCCAAGTCTCAGGCCTTCCCAATTGTTTTCTTACATTTAGACTTGTGCCTTTCACCTAAGCCCCGCCACAGCCAGGGCAGTAACCTCTGGAGTGGCCACAGAGAGGTTTTTTATCAGTAGCATCCAGTAATTTTGAACACCCAGTTTGTGTGGCCTGGGAGACAGTGCTTCAGAACTCTTCAGCCCCGTGTAATGTTTCATATGTTTAAAGCACAAATCCCATGGTTAATAACGATGCCTGAAGCCAACGAACACTTCTGAGAGAAAAAATCATTGTTGGAAAGCAACGGTACTGAGCATGGAAGGGAAAATGAGATGAGGGAACACCACCACCATGGAGAGAAAGAGAAAATTAAATCCCGTGCTTTTCCTACAGTTGCAGTGAGCATCAAGCCATCCATGTTAGAATCATGGAATCCCAGAATGGTTTGGGTTGGAAGGGATCTTAAATATCATCCAGTGCCACCCCTGCCATGGCAGGGACACCTCCCACTGTCCCAGGCTGCTCCAAGCCCCAATGTCCAGCCTGGCCTTGGGCACTGCCAGGGATCCAGGGGCAGCCACAGCTGCTCTGGGCACCCTGTGCCAGGGCCTGCCCACCCTCCCAGGGAACAATTCCTGCCCAATATCCCATCCAGCCCTGCCCTCCGGCAGTGGAAGCCATTCCCTGGGTCCTGTCCCTCCAGCCCTTGGCAATTGTCTCTCTCCATCTTCCCTGCAGCTCCTTCAGGCCCTGGAATTAACATTATACACCATTATACATTACAGTCAATACAATAATGTTTTGATTATACACCTCCCAGCCTCCTCAGTGACAGCAGCAGGGTGCCATCCCTATCCCACCCAGACTGTCCCCTGGAACAGTTTCACCCCTCACACTGGACCAGGCACGGGACACGTGAGGAATTTCCTGTGTCAGCACTGCCAGGCAGCAGCAGAGGGCCGAGGCTGGGGCTGCCCAGGCCACGGGTGTGGGCCAGGGTGGGTGAAATCCACTCAGACAATGCTGAACCAGCACAGGCACACAGCAGCGAGCTCCAGAGCTTAGCAGCAGTCCCACTTGGACTTTCATCCCTCTAAATCGAGCTCTAGA
The DNA here is from genome assembly GCA_013398855.1 of Mohoua ochrocephala. Classification (NCBI taxonomy): domain Eukaryota; kingdom Metazoa; phylum Chordata; class Aves; order Passeriformes; family Acanthizidae; genus Mohoua; species Mohoua ochrocephala. The sequence continues at coordinate 26,481 of VZTA01001137.1, forward strand.
AGCTGCATTGCAGCATCTGATCCTTGGAAGGGGCTGAGCAATTTCCATTTCAGTTCCTCCCGTATTTAAACAGACTGCAGATCTTTGCTTTTTTTGTGAAACATGCAATCTCGAGCCTTTTGAAGATGGAATAATTCAGTCTAAAAACACTCCTGGTTAGAGCACACCGTAGTGTTGATGGGGGAAACTGTCAGAGAGACAATTAGAGACCTCATCAGAGCAAGGGGAGTTTTCAACAGATGGGTTTGCTGCTAAGCAGCTCCACAGCCCCATTAGGAATCCTGAGGCATCTTTACTTGAACCTCTTAGGAGTCAGAGGAAAAAACTTCTCCAAGTTACTTCATTTTAGGAGGTTGCCTGGGTTCTTCGCAGCACTGAGTTCATGCAGTTGAACCCAAGACCACATCTGGTTGCAGGGAACCTGCCGTGATTCCAGCATCCCCCTCACCTGTGCCCTGGTGTCTGCAGGTTTTTGGGCAGTTCAGCTGCTCACTGGTGGAGCTGTGGGTGTCTCCTAGATGAGGACACAGACCTTTTCCCATTCCACCGTGTCAGAACACCCACCAGCTTTATGGGGAGCAGCGCTCAGCACATGAGAAAGAGCTCAGGGCAGGGCAGGAGCACCTTATCCAGTTTGTGTGCTGGGAGAACCAGGACTACTGATGAACTATTGATCTCCGCTTAATAAGGTGAAGAATGTTCCCTAAATTGTATTTAGGGGCAGAAAGAGTGGGACCTACTCAGACTTTAAATCAGCCAAGTGATTTAAACTGTAATCCCGATCTTGGTCATTCAAACGACTACAACTCCAACATCTGTAAGATGATGTTTTATCAATTTATTACAAATTATAACTGAAATTCTCAGGCCTCTGCTATTCTGCTGTGCTGCTGCTACAGATTTTGGCCATTTCCACCTTCCAAACTGTTATTTCTCTATTGCATGCCCACCTGGAACAAACTCACTTGGGATGACTAAATAAGCTTTACTTCCAAAAACCTCTGTTCCAACAGAGTGCTGTTTTATCCTCTTGAAAGCTTTATCCTTGGAAATAAGACCCTTATCAAAACTTTTAATCTCAGAAAGGACTTTATTAGCCCCCATGTCAACATAAAATGTTCTCGTTTTGGAGAGGAAAGAAAGATTTCCATGTAAATGTAAAGAATAGTGCCTCAAAATGTCTACAAAATTTACAATTCACTAATGTGTATGATGCTACCAGATGATACTCACAGGGAACGACAGTAGGAGTGTGTCCAACTGGATATTATCCCTCTTTCCAAAAGTGCTAACTAATCTTAGCTGTCCTTGTGATTTACAGCAACACTAATGGGAGCAGTTTAGCAACGTTTTCTGGCAAGCGAGAGCGTGTGCGCCAAGGGACAGGGAGAAATATCCTACACTGGAGGGAGAGGATGTGTTTGCTGAAGGGGAGAAGGAGCCTGTCGATGTAAAACACACGGATAGAATTAAAACACTCTGGGTTTTCCTCTGTGTTTCTGTGTATCCATTAGTGAGCACATAAATTCTCACTGGCACTGAGAACTAATCTAAAAAACGTTGGTAGTATCAAGACCCAAACAGGACCAAAAGAGTTTTGAGTCTTATCTTCAGTCTTTTCAACGGATCCAAAATCGTCCCATCATCACTCATGTGAGGCAAAGATGCCCCCAGAACCCATTTACCCCCGTTTCTGCTGTTTTGTGATAACAATGCTCCATTTTGTGATAATAATTCTCCCTTGTCTTTATGCTTGGAAGTGATGCCTTGAGTGGCCACCTTAAACACAGAGACCAGACAAGAATAAGAGAATAAAAGGAGGATTTATTTGAAGGCCTTCAAAGGCTCACCCTGGGCAGTCCAGAGGCTCCACCCCAGATGGACCCTGGCTCACGGGTTCTTCACCCTTTGATAAGTTTGGTTCATTTGCATCTCAGGGTTCATTCTCCAATGATCCCCTCAATTCATGATGGAATCACCCCGAGTTTGCCCCCCTTGAGAGGCTTTGAGTTGACACATTTGGGGCCCGGTGTCCTTGGAGTGGGAGCCTGCAGAGGTTTGTTGTGTGTGAGCAGCAGGAGAGAACAGCAGCTCCCAGGGCACAAGGAACTGCAGAGTCACACACCAGGCAGGGCAGGGTTTGAGAAAAATATAAAAGTTCAAACCTAAGGCATCAGAAGCCTCTCTTCCCTCACAATTTCTTTTTCATGTACATTTCCTTTTTCCTCAGACACTGGATTGTCACCCGTTTGTTCCTGCAGGATAGCTCACGTGACACTATTCCTGCTAAGTCTTAACAGAAATAGCACCTCACCTGAAATTGTCACACCTGCCAGGTGATTTGCCCAGTGTTTTCCCTCCCTTTCTGAGACATAAACAGTCAGCTATTGAAATGGATGTGGTAGATATTCAACATCTTTGGTTCTCTGGCTGTATCACTGAAGGAAGAAGACTGGTTCTGCTTTCTCAGGAATTAGTTTTTCTGGACCGTTGTTTCTTGTTCTTTTGGCTCCTGCTTGGTGGCTCCTTTCCACAAGCAGCCTGGAAGAGAGAGGGAAGGAAAGCTGTGGGGCCACCAGGGAAATCAAATGGCATCATTACAAGTGACACAAACAGTAAGTGAAAGTCTTTGCTTCCTTGGGCTGTTTGCATTTCTAAAGGCTTGGATGACTGAAATGCTAGGATTAATTAAATCTAGCACCAATGAATTCTGCAGAAGTGAAGTAGATCTGTTTCATAATGGCTGGTAAGAAAAGTGAAGAGGCTAGAAACAGGAGGATATTTCTCTTTCCTACCACATCTGGTTGAAAAAGAGTATGTTTTTCTAGGCAAGCACGAAAATGGAGATGAAAGAGGAGTTTTCCACTGAAAAAAAAAAAAATAAAGCTGGTCGATTATGACTATGGAAGTGGTAGGGAGTGAATCAAACCAGGAGAAGCTGCTGCCAACCTGCACAAATGTCATGGCTGGTTGTCAAAACTCAATCACACGGGAGAACAAACACCAGGCTGTTTGTCTCTCATCAGCGTCTGCGGCACCGGGCGGGTGGCAGGGCCACGCTCATCTGGCTGCAGTGAGAGCTCCTCTGTCGCTGTGGGGGGACCTGTGACCCACAGAATCACGGAGCCATCGGGGTTGGAAAAGACCTCCGAGGTCATGGAGCCCAAACGTGAGCACGGCACCGCCAAGTCCGGCACTAAACGTGTCCCCAAGTGCCACCTCCGCACGTCTTCCTTGCCCAAGCGCAGGACAAAAAACGTCCCTGGTGCTACACAGCAGCAGGGATCAGTGAAGACAGCCAAAATTGAGAGGCACAGCCATTTCTCCCAGCAAAAAAAATCTCATTTCTGCTGCTCTCTGCTTTCTAACATCATCTGGAGAGAGAGAATGTGGTTCCCCCTGGTTCTCCAGCCCCGGGCTCTTTGCAAAGAGCAAGTTGGCTGGCATGCTGTGCCACAACCGGGACACAAATGTTAGATTTGCTCTCCATAAAAAAGTCAACTGGCCTTTGTTTGCCATGTGTCCTTTTGTTACTAGAAGCTTTCCTCGCTTGCACCTGGAATAATGAAGGATACACAAACGGTGGCGCAGCCTCACGGCTCTGTTCTCATGGAGGGCTCAAAAGCCAAGTTCCCAACTGTCCCTCAGGGAAAGAACATGAATTATCATTTTAGAGATGCTGCAGAGATGCCTCAATCCTCACATTTTTAAGTTAAAACATTCTTTGACATTTTCCAGGCCAGGTTGGATGGGGCTTGGAGCAGCCTGGGACAGTGGGAGGTGTCCCTGCCCATGGCTGGGAATGGCACTGGATGATCTTCAAGGTCCCTTCCAACCCAAACCATTCAGTGATTCTATGATTCATATCACATTTACTTATAACTGGCATTTTTCTGGATGTCTGGGCATCAAAGCAAACAATTTCAGAGATAAGAGTTCACACAGATTTCCAAAGCACGCAGCTCTTAAACCATTAGGTCTTTGTTGGTTACAATTTATACCCAAACTTTGGATCAAGAGTCTTTGCAGACTGCGAACCACAAAACCCAGCATCTTCACCAAGCTACCACGGGCATCAGCAAAAGCAGGGCTCTGCCCTTTTTTAGGGTTTCTCACCAGCTCTAAACTGGCACAAACCCTCCATAAATTTTGTATCTAGGCCACATTTGAAACCTGAAACATTTCCTCCGGAGTTGCCACTGCTGGCTGTGAACCTGAATGTTGTTTCCTACCTGGATCAGTCCCCTACGTGTTTGCCCAGGGCACCAGAATAAGCAGCTGCTCCTGCCACGGGGAAAGGCAGGCGTTTGAAGAAGACTCAGGACTTTCCTTGAAGACTTCAAGGACATTTTTCCAGCTGTGGATTCTCCAGAGAAACATTTCCATCCCTGGAAGTGCCCAAGGCCGGGTTGGATGGGGCTTGGAGCAACCTGGGATAGTGGAAATTTTAGAAAATTTTTAGAAAATACTAACTAGTCCCTCTAGAAAATACAGATCAATATCAAGTGCAAAAAACAATATCAACTTCTTCAGCATAAGAGGTTTCCATGGAAGAGGAGCAATTAATCCCACTGCTTCTTAATAAGCCTGGAGCAAGACATGGAATTTGGGTAAGAGAAACCACAAAAGATGTCTGAAACCAGGGCAGGTGCTGATGAAACACTGTTTATGGTTAAGGTGACAAGAACTTGATTTCTTCCTTTTTCCGTGGAAAAAGTTGCATTCTGAAGTAGATTTTCTTCTGAAGTAGAACAACAGTTTGGGAAAAAATAATAAAGATTAAAACCACCTTTTTATAATAGAATTATTATCTTATTAGAATAATCTGAAAAATTCTGAGCAGCTGAAGAGACAGACAAAGCCAGAGACCTGGAAATCTTGGGTAGGGAGTAGATAAGCATGGGGAGGTCTCACAGAGTCGATGTTCCATGGGGGAAAGGGAATTTTAGTGGAAAAGCCGCTTATGTTTTGGTGAGGTAGCAGTCAGGAAAAATAATCCCACTGAAATTAAACCTTAGTTTAACTTTGATTAACCAAGGCAGAGTGCCTTGATGAGGAATGTGGTGAGGAAGAAGGTCCAAGTCCCAAGCAGAAGGGGAGGAGCAGCAGGAAGGCACATCTGCGCTTTACCGTGGTGCATAACGAAGCCTAGAACGACTTCCAGAAATACAAATTTATGAGGAACTCTCAGACACCTTTTACACATTTGAGAGTAATTTTTCATAAATGCTATTGCCCGGAGTCTGGGGACTGCAGGAAAATCGAGGTCAGACTTTTCGCCCCAGCTCCAAAATCCGGACCTGTGCTTGGGAAGGAAAACAAGAGGAACAAAAGTGACAGCTAAAATGCCAGGTTTTCTTGGGACAGCAAACCCACACAGGAGCACACAAACAAAGCTGCTCTGATTTATTCTGCTGCCTCTCTCCCACAAGGGCTGCTGACACAAAAGACTCCCCACCTCAGAGTGCCTTACAGCCCCCTTCCTCCCTGCAGCACAGAGCTGGCAGGAAATTCCAGGTACCCACGGAGCTGAGCTCCTGAAATGAAAGCTGCCATTCACAACCAGCCTGAGGAAGGCAGCAGCACTGAAATTGAGCATCTGAGCCGTACCTGCATCCTAAAAGCTTTAAGTTTTACCGTGGTGGGATTTTGGCACAACCAAAGTTCACCCCTGAGTTGCTGACGCATTAAATCTAAACTTGCCAATATTTGTGGTGTGAAACCACAGTTCTGATTCCGGTTTCAATGCTGTTGTGTCTGGCAGAGGCGTTTCTGATGCAGGGAAATAAGGTAGGCTTGGGATCACCCTGTGCTTGAAGACAATTCCATCTCACTTCATGCTTTTGTCTTTCCTTTTTTCCCCCTTTTTTTTTTTAAAGCCAGACTTCCCAAGATAAGACACCTGTTGTAATGATTTATGGACATCCACACAGCAAAGACTGGAAAGAAAACCCTTGTGTAAGAAGCCTTCAGATAATCCCAAGCCATAGAATTTAAGATTGTTCTATTGCCAGTATTTTCCTGGCCATTTTTATATAGCAGTGGGGTGTTTCCTCAATGATTTTCCTGCAGCAAGTCCTATTCCAAACAATAAGCAGGGAAAAGCATTTTGGAGTGAAAATCACTGCAGCAAGCTTCAGGAGATGGAGCTTTGGGGTGAACCCACCACTGAACTGCTGACTGAGGAAAAGTCAGATGTTTCCAGCCTCATGTGAGTAAAAGTGAAAAACTGTGTGATGCCACCATTAGGACGCATTACCAGAGGTTTATGTATCCAAAAATATATATATATATTTTTTTTTTAGGCTTTCCCAAAAGAATGTAGGTTCATGCCAGTGGTAATGTCAGATGACAAAGGTGTCAGTCTCATAGAGCAACACTGAAAATCCATTTGCAGTGTAGATGAACCTTTATTCACACGCTCAACTTCACTATTTAGCTGTTCCTACCTAGAAGGAAAACCATGAGTACCTCGTCTTTTTTACTCCTGTCAAGTTCATCAGCCCCTTCAGCTTTAGGATCACAAAAGATGACTTTTGTTCTCATTCCAAGCCCTTACTGAAATTGCAGCTTTCTTGCTGCCTCGATCTGTCTCGTTGAAGTGTTCTCCTCCCTGCCTCAAAAATAAAGTGGCAAAAATGTACAAAGCAATGGATCAGATGTAAACAAAGGTGTCTGCAGCCTGAAGCTGCTTTATGATGTGCTTGGGCTGCCTCTTATGCAGCATATTTCCTGGTGAAGAAAACAGATAACCCCTCTATCTAAAAGACAATTTGGAAGCAGAGACAGGGGAGTTTAATCACAGTTTCTGCAGTCTCTTAGTGTGTGCACAGTGATCCTCTGAGCCAGTGAATAAACTGATTTTTAATATGTTTTTAGGTGGTATGAGATTGAAAAAAACTACTTTGTAGAATTTAATGTATAGAATATTTAAATTTTCTGGCCTAAATTACTACAGCCTACTGTCAAATGTTAATGGCACGATCTAAGACTGACATTCTCGGCTTTCTCAGTTGTGTATTGAGCATTTATTAATTAATGACAAGGTGTCAGTGGAAACAATTAGCTCTGAACTCCTTACTGAGTGTTTTCCAAGCAATGGATATATATTTTTAGCACCCCATCAGAGAAGAGTGTCTCAGCAATGTGCTTTATTGCTGTGGCCATTGTGTCAGCTGCACTGCTCTCATGAGAGGGGGCTGAGAAGAGACCATGTCAGGCCTGAGTCAGAGTCTAATCTAAGTCCAGATCTAACCTTTCTCTAGGCAAGATCTAATACATACTCTTAAATCAAACCGTTAAGGGAAAAAACTGATATTTTGTGAAGATTTGCTCTCTTAACTCAGACACCCATGATGTCACTCTAGCACAGGTAATTGCATGGCTTTCCTCACTTAAAAAACATGGCTCTGCTTTTTATTTTAAAAATACCTGAAATTAAACAACACTGTGCCACGATTTACCTTATTGCTGCAAGCAAGTTGAGACAGGACTCAAAACATGCCACTGTTCCAAACACAACATAACAGCAAACAAAAAAACGGCGTCTTTAAAGGGAAAACTCGTTTTCTCGTGTACAGGAAAAGTGCTAAAGGGGTTTTAGCTGGGTTTTTTTGTTTTGTTTTGGACTGTCAGGAGCTGTTTCACAGGCCCTCTCGTAAGAGGCTGCTGATGAGAACCCCGTGGGCACCAGGGGAAGGACACACACAGCAGGGACATGGGTCAGGGATGGGGACACGCGAGCATCCACAGGCACGAGGGATGAGATTGACAGGGTCAGTTCCCCTGGTGCTGCAAGGGTCAGGCAGAAGATAAAATACAGTGATTTACCCTAGTTAAAATTGCTGCAGAAGAGCTCGGAAGGCCCAAGTGCACGAGCAGTGAAAGGTGTGCTGGGAGCTGTGACCTGCTCACAAAGTTCAGAGATAGAGGAGACTGAGTCCCTCCAGAGCTCCCTTTGCTGCAGGAAACACACCCAGAGCAGCAGTCCTTCCCTTCCTCCTGAGCTCTTAAAAGCCACCAAACCCTACAGGTGAACACCTGGTCAAAGAAGCCAAATTTTGGCTGCCAGTTTGTGGTGTGCTTGGGTTATCCCAGGCAGCTCTGACTCGATTCTCACCCAGCAATAGGAGGTATTTATATCCTTCTTCTCTCAGTCTAAATAACTGGCTCGTTTGGGCCAGTTATTTTCCCTGTTCTTGGCTCCAGCCCTCCCATTAGTGAGCATTATAATGCTCAGGAAAAGAAATCCAGCTGGTGGAGGGAAGACTCTGCACAAATTAAGTGGGAAGCTTGCAGCATGCCTGTTTTTCATCTAAACAGCATGTGCATTTAAGTCAGGGTTACAAAAGCTCCTACGTCTTCAAGATTTCATTTCTGGGCATGTCTCTCAAAAGGCAGTGAAAAAAATTTAAGTTCTCTACATTTATTTTATCTCAAAGCAGCCTAAGGAAATATAAGCGTAAAACGACCACGTTCTCCTCAGGATCAGCCATACTCTACAGCAGAGGTCAAGCCTCCTGCGTTTAGGAGATGTCTTTCCCCAAAACAAGTCCCACAAGTCCTCTTTGTGTCTTCAAACAGTTTATGGTCATGAAAGAATCACAGAATCCCAAAATGGTTTGGGTTGGAAGGGACCTTAAATCCCATCCCTTTCCACCCCTGCCATGGGCAGGGACACCTCCCACTGTCCCAGGCTGCTCCCAGCCCCAATGTCCAGCCTGGCCTTGGGCACTGCCAGGGATCCAGGGGCAGCCACAGCTGCTCTGGGCACCCTGTGCCAGGGCCTGCCCACCCTCCCAGGGAACAATTCCTGCCCAATACCCCACCCAACTCTGCTCTCTGTCAATTTAAACTTGTCCTAACCCAAATAAAGGTGACCATTTCGCCCACTTTAACCAACTTCCCTCAAAAAAGTTCCTTCGTGTGGGCCAAAACATGCGAGAAGTATTTCATCTGTGAGGTTCTTAATATTTTGTGCAATACGTAATACCCAAGTGGCAATTTCTAAAAATTATTCCCTGAACAGAAACTTCATTTCACCTTTTATCAAGGTTTTAAATTATCTATAAAAGCAGTTTCTTGAGGGTTTTTTTTTCTCTCATTCTTTCTTTGTCTTCTTTTTCCTCCTTAGCATAATAATGCTTGACAAGAAATCCAGAGACAAAACTAAAATTACATTATATCATCTTTATCTTCATTTCGTATTGTACTGGAATAGAGCAGAGCACTACAAAGTGCCTTCAAACCAGGTTTTAGAAAGTTAAAAATAAAGGATCGTGATGGAATTAGAAGACTCCCACAGAAATTTCATGGGAAGTAGTGCCAGTCACAGAGACACTGTGTGCCTGGAAAATCCCTGCCTCCTCATCAAGAGGTTCTGTACAATTCCTTGTCACTAAAATGCAGCAGAGAAATGACCAGGTGAACTATCAGGACAACTGCTGCTGATGTGCAGGAGGCCAGCTTTGATCCCAGTTGTTTCAGAAGATTAACTGCTTTCTGTAAAAACCCCTTGATTTTGGGAGTGGTGCTCATGGATTTTGGAGATTCATTCCCGTGCCAGAATCCGAAATCCAGACTCTGCTCTGTTCCACTCCAAGTGGGTGATGCCTTTACTTGTAGTCAAGATGAACAAATTAAATTTCTTTCCCATCCACAGGTTTCCTCCACAACACCCCTTTCCTCCACCATTTTTCATGACCCTTGGAGCACAAACTGTTTTGAACGTTCAAAAATTAACTCACCTTTAAGCCAGCAGGAAGCTCACACCACCGCCTCGTTCCTAAAGTGATAAATCCTGGACAGAGAGAAGGAGAGGCATTTTCATGGAAAGAATCAGGGTTTCACCCCAAAATGTGTGATGTTTTTCAGAAGGTATGCGTTGTTTGGAGGTTTTTGTGACATTTCTCCCTCCCTCCCTCCCAGCTGCCCAGGGAGATTCCCATCAGCTCGCTGTCCTTGGTGGCAGATAGGCCTTGCTGTGAGTTAATTGTGATCAGCGAGTTCACACAGGAGGAATTTTGTTCTGATTCAGTCAGCATGAAAACACTTTGTGGCACGAGCGTTGCTGCCAGTGAGAGTGGGAATTTTATTTCCTGTTAATCCTCCGTTGGTGAATTTTGGACTGGGCGACACAAGAATACATGGGATAGCAGCATGGTTGGAACAAAGCAACTGAAACTGAGCAAAAAAATGTGCAGCACTGATCTGACCCTTCTGCTAGAAGGGCTGAGGTTTTCATAGTGTATATATTGTATTGTTTTATTCATATTTATGCATAGAAATAGGCTCAGCTTGGCCACAGAGCATTCCACTGCTTCCACTAAACCTCCATGGCATGACAGGCAGTACCTCCACAGGTGTCAGCCACACACTGACGTCTCCTACAGGCTTCTAGACAAAACCCAGCTAATTTAATCCATGGAGAATTCTTAATTTCTCACAGGTTTGGATGGTGAAAGGGGAGATGCCTCATTTCAGGTCTCAGCGTGGCTCCTGGGCTCCTCAGCACCAATGAATTTCCCAGTTCTGGGAACATCTAGCACGTGTTAGGTGACAAGAAGTTACCTTGGCAACTTGCTCCTGTTTCCCAACACCATCCCTCCCAGAGCCCTGGGATTCTGGGAAGAGCTGCTGGTGGGAAAGGCTGGCTGGGCAAGGGAGGCTGTCAAGGAAGGAGGTGGAAGAAGTGGGAAAGTTTGAGGTAGATGAGCTAATCACCAGGCAGAGGCAGAAAATATTCCAGGATAAATATCAGGTCCTTTGTTCCAAAGAAAATTTCTTGTTCAGAGTTAGACAGTCTTTCCCAACATCAGATAAGATCTTGGCAGGAGGAAGCTCCAAGCACCTAAAGGACATCAATTCTGAACAGTTCAGAAATTCAGTATTTATGCAGAGCAAGATTGATCATGTTTGCAAAAAGAAAAAAAAATTCTCCCCTCTCCCCCCATGAAAAAAATCCCCCAACACTCAGAAGTCTCACTGGCTTTGAAAAAAATATAAATAAAAATAAGGTCCAAATCTATTTGGGAAGAGCACACCAGTATTACATAGATTTTTCTATTTACCCTATTTATTTGAGAAGTTGTAGCTCGGAGGAGAAGAATCAGTTCTTTTCCTTCTTGCGGGGAGTGTTGATACTCATTAGAGTAATTGTTCTCATTAGAGACTCGCTCGTTAGGCAGAATAGAGGGAAGCAGTGTGTGTCATCCTTCCCATTCCCAGCTGTTGGTGTGTAAAGAGACCCAGCCCTGGAGGAGGGAGAACTGGAAATGTTAACTGCTGCACTGACATTCATAGCCATGTAATTTCTGCAGGATATAGGAAATCATAATTTATTTTCACTCCAGGCTTATCACAGAAAATTGATTCTTTCCTCAGTTTATCCAGAATGAGATACGGACAAAGGCTCACATTGGCTAAGAAAATAAAGAAGTAAATTAACGTGCTTTTTGTTTTGTTTTTGGAGGGAGCTAAAACAAGGATTTCCCTGTTGCAGGCAGGGGTGTCATGTGCAATAATCTGGCCATTGTAAAAGCCATATCTGGTCCTCATTCCTAGCCCAGCACCAGATGTTCCCAGGGCGTGTTCCCTCGCGAGGCTGCTCGCGGGAGAGCAATAACGCGGGGATTTCGGCTCCCATGTTTCGGCACCTCATCACGGCTGTTCGGGGACGGTGAGAGGCATTCCAGGGCTGTCACCCTGCCAGGGAGGCTGTGCTGGCCAAGGCTTGGGGTCGTGGCTGCAAGCTCAGCCCTCGGTTGGGCCCAGGGTCAGCGTGTCCCTCTCCCAGAGCATCCCAGGAAGGGGCTGGCACCCCTCCAGCCACTGTCCGGCAGCGCCCGGCCACTCTCACACGGATCAGGTTGTGGGAGACTCGTGCCTGCGGCCAAGCCCCGCTAATTTGGAGGAGCTGGACTCTCGGTGGGGCTGAGGGTGTGAGGGTTACAAGGGCTGCACTGTGCTGGGGATGAGCCCCAGCCCCACACGGCTCCTGGCACACCATGGCTCCTTTCCCTGCCGTGTCCAACAGGTGCCCCCAGGCCGCCAGCAGCCGGGGGGACACAGCCCCCAGGGCAGCTCCAGGCTGGCTGCAGGCCAGAGGGTCTCCAGGCCTTGCTGCTGGCTGGGTCAGTGTGTCCCATGTCACACCAGAGGTGCCTCTCTCCTCCCCGGTCACAGGTGCCCTCCTTTCCTTCATGCCCAGCCTTACTGATCACCCATGCTGTATTTGGGGCTCCCCTCCCACAGAAATGACAGTGAGGGGGCTTTTCCTGCCAAAAAAAACCAGCGTTCTTCGGACATTGGGATGGTCACGTCAGCCCCTGAAGAGGGGTGCAGATAAGACACCTTCTGGTGCTTTTGTTTGCCATACACTTGTAGGTACATTGTGAATTAGGACAGACACTCCTGAGCGTATTTTCCTCTCTAAGGACGGTGCAATGATTCCCACCAAGTAAGTTGTAGCTTTCTGACATCTTCTCCCACAACTCCTGGGGTGTATGGTTTGGTGTGATGACCTTAAATGTCTTTTCCAGCCTTAATTTTATGAAGGTAGGATGCTGCTCTTTAGTCTATACGATGTATTTAAGTTCCTCTACTGCTTCAGCAAAACAAATGATTTTCAAAACTTATGTAAAATTGTGATGTGAGTAAAGGCAGAAGTGGGCATAAAAATTAATCACTTCTCATCACGTTTTACCCAGGAAGGAACCCAACTGTTGGTGAGTTATTTGCACTATGAAGTCTCCAGAATAAAAACATAGCAATGGTGAAATGCATATGGCTGCTTTTTTTTAGAGATAGAAGCAATTTATAAATATCTCTGGAGGTCTGAACTGCAGGGCTGCAAAGCAGATGGAGAAAGTTGCAAAAATGGGCAATTACACTCAATGTTGGTACGTGCCATGAGGATGTGTATCCTGTGCACAAATACTTTCCATTTTGAAAGACCTTGGCTGCGACACAAAGTCTCAGGCGTGAAAAGTGGGGGACTCACCTGAGGTTTAGCACTTCTACAAGAAATCAGGTTTGCTCTGCCTTGTCTACAGAATAAAAGGAGCTTTTTTTTCCCAGCAGAATTTCTGGGTGAAATAGAGGTGCTTGCATCACGTGCGGTCACAAGGGGTTTTTATTGCAGCAGAATGGATGCAGCCAAGCCCTGCCTGGAGGCAGAGGCATTTCCACCATGTTATCGTTGTTCCACACCAAGAACACATGGACAGCTTCCTTAAAATCTGTCAGCCTCTGACCAAAGTCTTTATAGGTCCTAGAAAGAGAGTAAGTGTACTAATTATCACCTGTCATTAAAGCTAAGTTCTAAAACTTTTCTCTCTCTCTCTTTTTT
>VZTA01001137.1:67841-85131 GCA_013398855.1 Mohoua ochrocephala
CTTCTCCTCCTTCTTGTCTTCTCTTCCTCCTCCTGTCCTCTCACCACAGCAAATACTTTTTTATGAAGTGTGTTAGAATGCTTTCTAAAGCTGGGCAGAGCTGCAGCTACACAGGCTCCCCCATCCTGGGAAGTAGCACAGTTCAGGCTGGATCTAGTTTGCATATCAAGGTGATAGGTGTTGTTTGCCAAGGCTTCCAGCCGGCTGCTGCGAAGACACACATTTCAAAGGGAGGAAATTTCCTCAGGGTTCAGAGCTGATATTCCAGATCACTCATAATCAGAAACAATGTTCTTAAAAAGTTTATTAAAATTCTGTCAGTCAGAATGATTATAATTAAGTCATTCTTCATTTAAGAAGAAAGTTCCTGTAAGGTGTATAGATGACAAGAGATCATAATAAATTCTAAATATTTTGAGACTGATTTTAATCTCCCACCTGTGCAATTTGGCAGTAATTCCATCACAACTGATAGAACTGAGAATTCATTCTCTTTCTTTATCTCCAACCTACTTTAACTCTGTGAAGTTTCAAGAAAATAAAGGTGATATAAAAGGTCTCTGGTTTCATCAGTTTTGATATCATCATCTTGACTCCATCTGAGTTGTGTGCCCAAGGAATTCCAGTTTGGTAGGCATGGGTGGAAAGGACCTGAGAACTTCCATTCAGAATTCTGTGTCTTCCCTGCCGGTCCATTTTTCTTTTTTTTCTGGTTAGTACTTTATTATTGAAATGTTTGCTTATCAAGATCATGACTCTTGTATTGAACCTTTTTGGATGATACCATTAATATTTTATCCTGTAGAAAATCATCTGTCTTTGTTAAAAATAATCAGGTTAATGAGCAATTTTTGTTTTTTCTTCTACTTTCTTTCCCCCTCCTTTTTTTTTTCTGTTTTCTTTCTTCTTCTTTTTTTTCCTTATTATCTGCCTCTTCTTTTTTTCTCCTCCTTTTTTGCCTCTCTTCTTTAATTCTCTCCCTGTACCCACCCTTCCATCCCACCCCTTAATTTTCTACTCTTTGTGGAGAGATTATCTCTTTTATCCTAGATAAATAGCCAGATCATTTTCATATGCTGGTGTCTCCTATCTCATGTACCACTCTGTTGATGGGGAGTATGTTGTTGTATTTCTAAACTTCATGAGTTTTAGCCCCCTTCAGAGTAGTGATGACAGTGTTCAACCTTTCAAAAATGTCCTAGTGAAGGACTGTGAAAGAGGTAAAATAGATGCTGCTGTGCATCAGCTTTTAATCTTCTTTAAGACGTTATGTGTGATGAAGTAACATCACATAAAAAAGGTAAATCCATCAGAAGCCCTCTCTTCAGTTGCAGTGTGCAGCTTGGGTGAACAGTAGTCAGCTTCCCCCTCAGGATATTGTCAGATGGAAGCATTTCATTGTGAAATGTTTGCAGCTGGAGATGACATAAAAAATGATAAAAGTCCTGATCATGTCAAGTCTGAGCCAAGTAGGGACTTTCTGTGTGCTTTACTTCCTTCTTTGCTTTTACATCCTGAAATATTTCATTTCTGCGATGTGTTAAAGGCCTTGAGGCTACAAGGAAAGAACTTTGAAAGAGTGACTATTTGGGAGATTCTCACTGGAAAGGCTTTTGTTTCAGCACGTGTGCAATAAAAAGAATTAACCCCTGAGAGAACAGTGGGGTCAGGGGTGACGGGGATGCAAAGCCATGGGCTGTGTTTCGTTCTGAGGACAGGAAAACCTGCTGTAAGCTGAGACAAGGTGTGAACACCCTCTATTCAGGCTTTTTGGCCAGCGAGGTAACTCATCATCTTTCACTCAGAGTGGGCTTCCTCCCGTGAACTGAGGAAACAACTCTTACAGTTCATCTGTCACCTGAAATTTCAGACCCATTGCCAAAGTTTAATAATTTGGTGACTGTAACAAATGGAGAAAATAACTCAGAATGAAATTTTCCCAAAGAGAAATGCCCTCCATCATTGGCCTAAGATAAACCAAGATTGATACAAAATCTTTTTTAGCTTATACTCCCCAGTCCTTTCACAAATCAGCTAAGGTTCATGGATTTCAGTCTTTGCACAAGTGAATCATTAATCAGCAATGAAATAGATCTGTTCCCGATTTTGCTGTTACACTGATGTGATTTCTCCTTTCTCTCTCTCCTCACTCTTTCCCCTTTTTCTAGTTAAAGCAGAAAAAAAAACCCTGGTCAAGGGGTCTCTCTCTGGAACTTCAGTCCTGCCTTGCTTCTTTTCAACCACTCCCACCATATCCTCCAGCTACGCCGCCGAGTACCTCCGGATCAAATGGTCCAAGGTGGAACTGGACAAAAGCGGGAAGGACGCCAAGGAAACCACGGTCCTGGTGGCCCAAAATGGCAACATCAAAATAGGCCAGAGCTACAAGGACAGGGTGTCTGTCCCGAATCACTCGGAGGAGACCGGGGACGCCTCGCTGACCTTCTCCAAGCTGCGTGCCAGCGATGCCGGGGTCTATCGCTGCGACGTCATGTACGGAGTGGAGGACACACAGGGCATTGTCTCTCTGGCTGTGGAGGGTAAGGATTCGTCTGTTTCATTTGTAACCAACAGCGATTCCAGTTAAAACAGCGAAACTTAGTAATTAGCACAAAACTAGAGAGGATTTAAAGGAGCATCTTTAGCGATTTGCCCTTTGAGTAGGGGGAAAAGAAGCAATTTATGATGAGAAGGATGAAAACTTATGATGAAAAGGATGAAAGCTTACAATGAAAAGAGGCCACTCAAGCTGTGGTTAGGCAGTCTTGATGTCCCAAACTATGTTGCCACCAAAAGTAGGAGCCACTCTTTCTGGGACAGGAATGTCAAACACAAATGATGTTTTTCTTTTCACACAGTAATAAATTTTGGATGGGCAGAAGGAAACTCATATGGGAGAAGGTGCAGGAAAACAAGTGGGGAGGTGTTTGCTAAATGTGGGGCATGCAGTGATAACAGTTTGCTTGCCATCACTGTTATGAAATAGCCTCCAAAATTTTGAGAGGGAGAAGTCTATGTTTTGAGAGGGAGAAGAGACAGGACTTTCAGAGTTGTTGAGGTTGGAGAAGACATCTAAGATTATCAAGTCCAAGCATTAACCCAACACTGCCATGTTCACTACTAAACCAGGCCCCCAAATGCCACATTCAAACATTTTTGGAACTCTCTCAGGGATGGTGACACCCCCACTTCCCTGGGAAGCCTCTTCCAATTCCTTCACCCTTTCAGTGAAGTTCTGTTTCCTGATGTCCAACCCGACCCTCCCCCAGCCCAGCCTGAGGCCGTTCCCTCTCCTCCTGTCCCTGTTCCCTGCCAGCAGAGCCCGACCCCCCCCTGGCTGCCCCCTCCTGTCAGGGACTTGTGCAGAGCCACAAGGTCCCCCCTGAGCCTCCTTTGCTCCAGGCTGAGCCCCTTTCCCAGCTCCCTCAGCCGCTCCTGGGGCTCCAGCCCCTTCCCCATCTCTGTTCCCTTCCCTGGACATGCTCCAGCCCCCCAATTTCTTTTTGTGAGGGGCCCAGAGCTGCCCCCAGGATCTGAGGTGGTCCCTCAGCAGTGGCAGCACAGGGACGGTCACTGTCCTGTGGTTGGGACAGCCCAGGTGCCATGGGTCTCTTGCCCCCCTGGGCACCCCTGGGCTCGTGTCCGGCCGCTGTCACAGCACCCCCAGGGCCTTTCCCAGCTTTCCAGCCCCTCTGCCCCAGCCTGGAGTGTTCCATGGGGTTAAGCAAAACAAAAGTGTGAGTGGCAAAAGGAGCATGTGATGTTTAGGTGTTTCCGCCCTCGGAGCATGGTGAGTACGGCACAGAGGCTGCTCCGGAGCTCCGTCGGGCTGGCCCTGAGCCTGAGCTAACAGGCTGTGCTGAAAGGCAGGGCATTAACCCAGGCTCTGTGCCATGCACAGGCAAGTTCTGGACCCAGATTTCTGCCTGAGCTCAGAACAGCACTGAGCCGTGTGGATGGATCTCCTTGCAGGAACCTTGCTTTGGGCCCTGCCCTGCTCACCTGTTTGCAGCTCGGTGCGTTTTGGAAGTTCAGTATTTAGCTCAGATGAATGAATCCCAAACCAAACATTAATATCTGCTGCTGGAAATCATGGCTTTGGCTTAAGACCTTTTTGGTGAGCTTAATACTGTATTGTTCTTCCAATATGCCTAACCTAATGTGAACAGTCTGTTGGCATTGATTTGACGAAAGGATTTGAAGGTGTGGCCTTAATTTGGAAATACAATAAATCAGTGTAGCCATTAATGTCTGCATAACTTCGTAAACTGTTAGGTCCTAATGACAAAAGCAAAAGAAACCCTGGTTTGAACATTACTTTTCATAACAAGTGTACCTGGCATTCCTTACTCCTTTTCAAGTGTTCCCTTGGGTACATACCTAAATGCAGGAGCAGCAGATGTTTATGACAGTAAAATATCAGATGATTTGTGGTGATACTTTAGCTTTCGTAGTTGCTGCTCCTGCGAAAACACTGCGAAGTGTTGAACTGATTAGATTTATGATTTTACCTCAATGAAAATTTCACACGCTCCACTTTCTTTCTGCAACTGTTCTTTTCCATGACTACTTTAATGTCAGGATTTCTGGAGAGGAAAAAAGCTAAGTCTTGGCCCAAATGGAAAATCACTTTGCTAGACCATCATTTTTGCCCTCCATTCTCAGTTTTCTGCATTACGTAAACAAATGCCATTTATTAGACTCATAAGAACTTCATGTGAGTGTTGCTGCTCAAATCTTCTGCCCTATTCTTTGTGGTTTCTTATGATTTCAGCTTTTATTTATAAACCCAAAACCAGTTAGTCCTGAATACAAATTACCTCCGTGGTGCTGTCTTTTTGAACCTGCACCCCAAAGTGACACCAGCTGAAGGGACACTCTCGCTTTGTGCCTTCTGCACTGCCTGTCCTGACTGTGGTGCAGGGAGGTGTTTCCATGCTAACTGAGGTAATTCCAGAGCTGAGGGACAGCCTGGTTCAGCACCGTGCTTTGGTCAGCTCTCCTGGGTGGAGCTGGGGCTGCTGAAGCCCCAGTAAAATTTTTACCAGTTTTGTTATTCTGGTCATTTTATGCTCAAGTGAAGTAGGCCAAAACTTATCAGCAGAGTTCAGCTGAAGCAGGTATAATTCCTCTTTTGCCATTATGATAAATTTATGGTTTGGGTTTTTTTTTTAATGCTTCTTTGGGTATTTTTAAACCAACTCAGACTTTTGTTCTGGATATTTTCAGGGTCTCCATTTGTTTTATGGACACTCCCTAATTTTAAGCTTTCAAACAAAAAGCACAGCGCAGCATCAACGAAGCCAGGAAGATAAGATTAGACAGCTGGCCTGCTTGTTTTTCAAATTAACCTTTGCTAGTAGCATAATAGATAGCTGGGAGAGCTAAGTTGAATAAAATTGCTGTAATTGCTATTTCTCTCCTTTAGGTGTGCTGGGAATACAAAACTGCTATTGAACACACTGTGCATCAAATGAATGTATTTTACCAGTGATGGAATGTATTGTGAATGGAAAATGGGATTTCTGAGGAAGAATAATTTTCTCTGTAGCATACAGATTTTCCCAGGTTAAGCTGAACAGTGGGTATTAGTCATTGAAAGCAGAACTTCTAATGCCTAATTATTTTTTTTGCCTGAGTCCCAAGCCCAAGACTGTATAAAAGTTGTAGCTGTGCACCTATTTTTTTTCTGTTTAGCTATCACAACAGACAAATTTGGTAACTTGCATGCAAATATCCAGTTCATTTGCTGTTTTAGATGCCAAATGAACTTCTGAAGTCAGATTCATATGTTATTAACAACAAACTGTTCAGACAAAAGATCTGGCTGTCCCAGAGTCCTATTCCAATGAAAGCAGCTGATATCAAAAGGGCAAACTTAAAAATTTACCCTACTGCTGTCAGAGACTTGTCACCCATGGAATTACCCACACAGAAGCTCTGTGTTATTCAGTCCTGAACAGATACGGGTTTGGTTTTTTCCATTTGTTTTTGGAATGTCTGTAGATTTTCATCATCCATGGGTGGACTCCTGGTTAAGCCTCCAGCTTAACCACAGCTGGTTATCTTAGTTATCATTCACAAGGAAGACACATTGCCTTTGTGTCTACATTGCATATTTCTGCTACATCCTTTTTTGGCAGGTGAAAGTTTTCTAAGCAATGACAGGATCTTGGAAATTGACATAATTCTTTGCCTTGGTTGTAGGAATTAACTATGCCAGCTACCTGGGTATCCACAGCTGCTTGTATTTGGATCCTTTAGGTCCCTTCCAGCCCAAACCATTTCATGATTCTATCTCAGAGACGTCATCGACACCCTGTGAGTCCCCATGGGATCCTTTCTCAGCTGAGCAGTGCTTGGCTGTGTGCGCATCAAACAGAGATCAAATATTTTGATCTGAACCCTGTTTAAACGTCTCGTCTTAAAGCAAAAACCTGAACTGGCTTGTTTTATCCTAGGGGTGTGAGCAGTTGTGTCCTGGCAGGGGGGGAGCTCTGTGTGCACAGCCCTGGGGACCTGGGAAAGTCACAGCAAAGTGTAGGAGGAGGATGACGCGTTGGGTTACTGGATCCAATGTTCCTTTGGCATTCCAACTCTCCAGGTTACGTGCCGAGCCGTGTGCCCAAACCCAGCAGAGAACACCCATCCGCAGGGGTCAGGTGCTCTCCACACTTCCCCCCTGAGATCAGCATTACTATTCTGTGTTTTGCCCTTGGTGATAGCGTAAGAGGGAGGAGGGAAACACTTAATTTTAGCCCACGCAGGAAGTTTGGGGCAGCCAGGTGCCTGCCTTACGCATTATTCACGCCTGCAGGGATGTCCTCGGGGGCAGGCAGGTCTGCAGGATCACTGGAGGGGCACTTTCCTCACACTGGATACCCCCTTTCCTGTTGCTAATTGTGGGAAATGCTTTCCTGACAGCCTGGATTGCTGCTATAATTACAGTGACCTCTCAGGGGTATTTTGTGTTCAGAATGGATCTAACAGCATGGCAGTGTTAGATGTTTCAGCTTCTCACAAGGAGAGGAATGGAGAATCTTAGAATATTTTGAGTTGGAAGGGACTCACTGGGATCATCCAAGTCCAGTCCTGGATGTGTAGAACAAGTCATTCATACTCATTTTACTTCCACATATTGTCCTCTCTGCCTTCTGTGCATGTTCCTCTGAAATTTTCCCTTTGTCTCAGGAGCAACTCTTCCTTTGTCAGATTCTCTAATTTCATCCCTCTATGGTGTTTTGTGCTTTTTTTCTAACCTTTCTTGGTGTTGTTAAACCCACAATTCAAACTGTCTCGCACTGGGAATCCTTGGCCTCTCAGCTTTGGGGTGTTCCTGGGTGAGGTGAGCTCTCTGCATTAAAAATCCCTGGTCACCCATCAGGGAGATTTACAGATAACTCTTTTAGACTCAACTTGTAGCTTTCAGGCACAGCTACTTGGAGCGAGTTGAATCCCAGAAAGGATTTTATAAAAAGTCTTGCTGTACCCTTCTGTGCCCACATTAATTCCTTCTCTCTAGTTACAATGAAGTCCACTTTTGGTAAAATACTTTTGAGCTACCTTGTAAAAATCTGACCCAGAAGTGAAATGACACAGTACTTTTCATTCTAGAACATTTTTGAATATTTAATAAAATTCTTGTTCTGTGTGGTGCTGTGATATTGGGCAATTAAAAAGAACATGTATGACCCAATGTATTCAAAATTAAGAGGTCTGAACAAACCACTCATTTGAGCTGATTTTTTGTTATCCTCCTTGGAGATAATTGGATTTACAGGGATCAAAGTGGCAAATGGGATCCTTCCAGTTTTCTTACTCTTTTGTCATAGCCTCTCAGTGAACTTTTTTTTGCCAAAAGTGAGATCATTTTATTCTTTCCTAACTCATATTTTGGGAGTTCACTCTTTTCATGGGCCTCATTTTCTCAGTTTCTCTTTGATTCTGCTGCAAATCCGAAAGACTTATTTTTTTCCCCCAATTTTTTTTTGTTTTTGGTGTTTTCTTTTTAAAGCCTGTAAAGACAATCCCAGGCTTAAGATCCTGATCTTGTTAATGGAAAGAAACAAGAATTAGGGAGGCAGCGGTAGATGGCAATTCACATTTTCATTTTTATGCAAACTCATCTTTCCTGCAAGCATTATAATGATAATAAATGAAAGTTGTTTCCGATGTGGGAACGCTGCCACTCAGTGATGCTGCTAGCCCTGGGAGATTGTGTGCTGACAACCTAATTGATCTATTCTCTCTGCAGCAGAAATCCCCTTCTTTATCTCTTAAGTAGGCGTTTGAAGAGGTGTTTTTACCTAATCTTTCGGACTTACCTGTCTTGAAACCTTACCACCTCTTGATGTTGAACTTCCGTGCTTCCTTGCTGACTAAATTATCATGGGCTGCTGCATTTTTCAGCTCCTGTTTCACTCTCCTGCATAACAGAGCCCGAGGAATCTTCCTGGCAAGGAAAGAGGATTGGTAGTGGCCACCAAAAGATGGCAAGAGGGAGGTTTATTTATTAATTATTCACGCAGAGAACTGAAAATGCTGCCCTATTCCTTCCTTTCATGCAGTGCTCAGTCCTGCAACCTGTGTTTTGGGGTGTGTTTGTAATGTAAATTGCCTTCTGCACTAAGGGCAGGGAGGATCTGAGCTCTGGCAGTGGGCTGGGGGTTATTTCAGGGGTCTGCACCGCAGTGTCCAAGGTCTGAAGACAAAAATTAACAGGATAACAAGCACGGCCATCACAAACCTTTTTCCTTTAGATATTCTTTGCTGCGTGAGGCAACTTCTGAGATGCAGGCTTTGTGTTGCCACATCCAGCACTGCATGTGGCAGCAGTGTGAGCTCGCTAGAGAAAGTGAACTATAATTTATTAGCCATACCAGGAGCTAATAAACTAGCTTCCTCTGCAGTTCTGCAGGGTTTTGATGCACGATACACGCCAAAGTTGCAACCCACAGGGGTGTAACCACAGAACCAGGCCCTTACCCATGGAAACCCTTGTGTGTTAAAAGTTAAACACTGTACATTTTTGTTTTCTGGCCTAAGACATGAGACAAACGACTAAAAGACGTTCACCTTTGCTCCGACAGAAGTGAGTTTTGGATGCTACAAATTGCTTTCCTGTGAGCGCTCTCTCTTGCTGCTACTCCTTCCTGTAATTACACTGACTTTGCTTGCCAGATGTTCGGTGACAACATTATACTGCCGTAGCCTGTTTTCCAGTTGCTTTATTTGTTCCTAGGACAACTCCTTTCTTGCCTTTTCTTTCAGGGAGGAAATAGACAAAAGCAGGGGGGGGGAAAAAAAAAATCCTTTACAAATGTTTTAAAGTGCAAAGAGCGGGACAATGGGTTTTGCCCCTCTCTCTGTCTAACTGAAACAATGAAAGTCCTGCACTTTAATCTCCTTAGCCCCAGGGGGTCTTCTAATTATTGCAGCTGTTGCACAGGCTTATGCATAGTGACGTCCTCCTTCCCATTCATCTCGGAGGCTCTTTCATGTCCATTAGCTCCTCACTGGAAGCGGAGGAGCCTCCAGCTCTGAGAATAGGTGAAGTTTACCTTGTGGATCAGGGCGAGGAGAACAAAGCATTCCCCGAGTTCCTTTCCAGGATTTACAAATGACCAAAGGCTCTTCTTTGCCTCCGCGAAATCCACTTTAAATTGGCTGGGATATTAACTCTTTAGTCCTGCCTTGTTCAGGTATCACACGGGTCTGCCGGGGTGGGGAAGGGCAGTGGTGCTTCCAGCATGGAGAAAAAAAAAAGAAGAAATGAGAGGTGAAATAGCTGGTTGTGGAAAATGCACTCGTGTGTTTAAGCAGCAGAAAGCTCAAAAAAAAAAAAAAATTCAACTTTAGAGAAATATGTTGCTGTCCCCTCTAAGGCAACAAACTTCTTTGTGGTTATACTGAGAAGCAGAAACTCTTGTGCCCACTTTGAAGTCATATAGTATCACTTAAGCAATCTCGGACAAAAAAAAATTTTAAAATAGAGACAATTAATTCAAATTCATGCAAAATACAGTTAAATTCAGATTAAAACAATAAACTGAATTAATAAATTGCTTCATATACTTGGGCATTTCTGACTCGGCATCGAACATGCTTTATTACGGAAACACCAATGCTACCAAAAAAAAGTTTAAAAATGTTTGTGTATGCTCAAAAAGAACATATAGTAAAGCCACATGCACAGCTTGTGAATATTATTATGGGTTCACAGTTATGAAACAGGGTAAATATTTTATCTGATTCCGTTGTGAACTCTGTAAGAGTTGCCCATTTTTAAATTCCAGATCCAGAACACCAAGCAGGCCACCTGAACTCGTGGTTTTATTTACTGCTGTACTACTAATACAGCAATGCTCATTTATACCAGCAGGTGTTCTGCTCGCAGTGTCAACCACTGCTACTAAAATCTGAATATATCAAAATAAATATTTTTATGCACACCTCATGTTGAAAAAACAGAAATCTCCAGATAATATTTTTTGTTATTTTAAGGTTCAAATGCCTGGCTCTGTGTTGGGGGGTGGTTTAGCAGTGAGGCTGTGTGGAGCAGGGTGTCCCCCATCCACACTGAAACCCTCCTTTGGCTCCCAGCACAGGATGAAGATGCCCTTTGGAAGCTGTCCCTGTTCTCTGCTTGTTCTTGAAATCCGCCCAGAAATTGTTTGGAACGGTGTTGTGGGGCCTGGGCCAAATAATGCAGTGAAATAACCTAACAATTTAACACCCTTCATGACTGGATTTCAGGCACCTGGAAAATTTAATGTAGTGATACAAACACAGCCGTAATTTTCGGGGGTGTATTCTCCACTTGTCACAGTTGCCAAACAACACTTGGATCCGTTTGAAGCCAAAATCACACTGTTGCTTGGAAGAAGCTGTTTGTGATGGGTTTTGTCAGTTCTGAAAGGCATTTTATGGGGATGCTGGTGGTCTGCAAGCTTCCAGTCAGTGGCTGCAGCTGGTGTGTGACTCCCTATGAAATGATGAAATATGGGGATTCCCAGCCTTTCCTCTTTTATTTCCTGTTTCTCTGCAAGTAACTTTGATAAAAAAATGTTGGCTGATGGCTGAGTAGTTTTCAGACAATATTTTCTTTATTAATTTCTGTGAATCATGACAAGAAGAATGTGTACTTTCTACTTATTGGCCATATGTAGGCTTTTGATGACTGGCAAAATTTTACTGGATTTGTCTGCATGAGAAAAAGACTTCTAAATATGTTGGAATTCCCTTCATCAACAATTTGCTAAGTGACCTGTATTTCAATTTGTTTGTAAATTAGCAGACTTCCTCTATCTTTCAGCAGTGCTCTAATAGCAAAGACTTGTAAAATTAATTATTGCTACAATATCACCATCTTCCCAAACCGTATTACAGTATGTTATTTCCTCATCATGAAGCACTCCAGTAAAACCATCAGAGAAAAGGAACGTTTTATGGTTTAGGGTTTTTTGGGGTTGGTTTTGTTTTGTTTTGTTCCCATTCTGTGGACATTTTATGGTGTTGAAATGCTTCTGAGGATTTTAGAGCGCAATAAGTGAGGTATTGCAAGGGACATGCCTTTGATGCTAAACTGTAAAAGACAGTGGCAATAGGGGGAAATGATTTTGCAAGGTGGAATGGCTGCTCTCTGCCACTTCAGTGCCCTTTATGGTTTGTTCTAGCTGTTGTCAAATTCGGTGGGAATTGTGTGTGTGTAGAAAACAGAATGTGGCTTCTAGACAGATCCTGTTTTAGACAAAACCCATCTTCACTCTTCCCTCTCCAAAGGTCTGATGTGCTCCAGGAACTGCTGAAATTGTCAAGGTCCTTTTCAGAACCAGAAAAAACCCAAATAAAAGCATGCTTTGTTTTGTTTGTACAATTTGTGGTGTGTGCAGGAAAACATGGCTATGAAAAATTGACCAAAAGCCACCTATTGATAAATCCTATGCTTGTAACAACCTTTGATGCACAGGAGCACACAACAGGCCCGTTACTGATTAACAAATCTACTTCAAAAAGCCCATTTTTGGGGGTATTTTGTCATTGCTGGTAGCAGCCACTAGAGGGGGAACATAATTTATTTGGCAATATCTCTCTCACCTTTTTATGCCATTTTTCATTCTGCCCATCTGTTTTCAGCATTGTGACAACACCTCGGTAAGGTTACGGAGGGGCGATGGCTGCAGAGACAACACGAAATGTGCCATTAACGTGGGTTTTTTTGCCTTCCCAGGTGTTGTGTTTCACTACCGAGCCGCCACCAGCAGGTACACCCTGAACTTCACGCAGGCCCACCAGACCTGCCGGGACAACGGCGCCGTCATGGCCAGCCCGGAGCAGCTGAAGGCAGCCTACGAGGATGGGTTCGAGCAGTGCGATGCTGGCTGGGTGTCTGACCAGACTGTCAGGTGAGCATCTCAAAAGGCCACTTCGCTCTTTTCCCCCAAAATTTATGTGCCTTGCCCGTACAGGCTTAAACTGCTGTCTTACCATAATGATGAATTTCCTGCCTTTCCAGGTATCCAATTAGACACCCAAGGGTTGGCTGCTTTGGAGATAAAATGGGAAAGAAAGGAGTCAGGACGTATGGGCGCCGCTTCCCCAACGAGACCTACGATGTTTATTGCTACGTGGAGCGCATGGAAGGTGAGAAGGGCCTGCAAAGCCCAGAAGGGCACTGCAAGGCCTAAAAAGTGACTGGAAGGGCAGAGAAATAGGAGATTCCGTTTAAAATAAGTTTGGGCTGCTCGGATTCTGAAGGGAATCGCCAAACGGAGGGAACCTGCAGTTTGTGGTCTTGCAGGTCTTAATTAAAGGGCAGTGTGGAGTCTACAAAGAGGCAGTCGGGGTTAAGGCTGCCTATAGTTAGTGCAGGAGATCTCACAAAAGTTGCTGTTGAAGCGTCTTATTTTTTGAATGTTATAAAAGTATTTTCAAAGAAATGCATTTAATGTTTGAGAAACTGTATATGCTATATATAAGCATACACAAAGATAGATGTATGTGCTGACTGCATTATAGTTCATAAAGTGTGTAATTAAGTCTTTTTATATGTCCGTGGCATGAAATTAGACAGATATTGAATTGCCATCTATGTTTAATAATATCTTTTTAATAAGGGGTCATCTCAGATTTGGAAAGAAACAAACAAGAAAAAAGAAATTGTTGTTTCTGGATGTTGTTTAGTTAAATTATTACAGAAATACTTTGCAGCCAGGACTAAAGTACATTTTCCACTTACACAGAGTGTGTCACACTGCTTCTGTTTGACAGGTTTTTTTTCCATTCCCCTGTTCCTTTCTAAAAACCCCTGACAATTCCTAATTAAACATCTTCAGGGATGACCCTTGACTGTTACACATTTAATTTGGTGCTCTTGCAGTCAGCAAAACAATAAATCAGCCTTGGCTCTGAGCAAGCCTGGCTTTGTAAGTGTACATATATTTTTTAAAAAGCAATTGCAAAATGCAGGTGCTCAGTGGTTTTTGTAATCTGTCTTAGATAAGATATAGATTAGGTCATGCAAATTTTTCTCCTGCTGGTGACTTACAGAGATTTTAGTCACTGAAATCAGTGTTTTATTTTTGGTAGCTGAAGATTTGTCCTAGACAACTTGGAGATTTATACAGTACAAGCAACACAGGTATTGCAAAGCCTCCAGAAAACCTATAAGCTTGAGAACTTGAAGCTTGAACTTGAAAATTAAGTGACAGAATTTTGTTGGTGCTTTTCATTGCCTTAATTTTAGCTGTGTCCCGTTTATATCTGTCAGTGAGCAGCACCTGTGAACATCTGCAGTTCATGACATCTGATCCTCCATCACTCCTTGATGGGATTGGATTCTGAATCACCTCTAAACCAAGGCTTTTGAATTCATTTTGTGTCTTTCCTAGCTTACAAAAAGAAGTTTTAGTCAGAAAACTAATCTGTATCATTCCTGGGTAAAGAACAATCCCTCGTTCCTTGATCTCTTTAAGAACAGAGAAGTGTAACTAATGCAGAGAAGCTTATCCGGGGTGCATGTGAGGCAGCAGTTCCTCAGGGTCAAAAGTTCTCACTAAACTTTCAAAAAAAACTCTTAAAACAAGCCAAAACTGAGGCATTTTTCACTGAGGCTGATGGTCTCTGCTTGGAACGACCTGCAACCAGAGTTCTGTGTGGTTCAAAGAGGTTGTGGTGCCTGTGCAGTCCTCACTGGTGAAAAGGCACAGGTCCTCAGTTTCTCATGGACATTAATTGGTTATTATTTGTTATAAAATTTCATTTGCCGAGATTTATGACCTGATTTCCCTCTCTGGATGCATCCACACTTCTGTCCTACTGTTGTGGGTGATGATCTGTTTAAACATACACACTGTGGCCTATCAGTGGGACTGTGGTGAAGTGATCTGCTTCCACATGAAACATCCAGGTTTTAACAAATGTATAAGCTAGAGCGCAAAATTGTAGAGATTTGGTTCATTATATTGCATTCATTATATTGAACAAGTTTAATGCCAGGTTATTATAATAGTTAGCCAAAGACACTCCCCAACTTTTTTTTTTTCCCTGTTTGTTGTTGTTGTTGGTTTGGTTTTGTTTGGTTTGGGGTTTTCTTTGTTTGTTTTATTTTGTTTTGGGTATTTTTGGTTGGTCGATTGGTTGGTTTGTTGGTTTTTTTGTGTGTGTGTGTGTGAGAGAGAGATTTTATTTTTTTTCTCATTCTCTCAGAAGTTTGCAAATGATCAGGAGTGTGACAACAACTTCTGTGACCTCCAGAAGGAGTTTATGGGTGTAGAAACAGTGTATAGGTAGGTTCTGCTGACGTGCAGAGAAGTTAAATCACTCAGTTTGGGTGAGGAGAAACAGGCACGTGCTAGGAAGGGAGTGCCACATCGTGGTGGAGTGCAGGGTAAATTATTCCTCAGTGCCTTCACAGAAACTTGAGCCTCTGAGCCAGACTCCTTTTTTTAGGTGGGGCTGAGGAGCTGAGGTGGCTTCGTCTGTGTAACAGGAGCAGTTTTTGTTAGGACAGAGGTTAATTTCAAATGAGGAGGGCTTGCTAGAAGATACACGGCATCAATGAGGATACACTTCAGAACAACTCACCCACAGAAGATGGAAATTTAGACAGGACGTCAGTGGAGTTATTGGAAAGTTGAACTAAACTAGATTGCTGTTTTGGTAGAAAACTTACGAGTTCAAGAATTAAGATTATGCCAAGTTTCTGATGGCCCTGTCCACCACAGGTTGATCCTGCAAGGTGTGACCTTTAGCTCATAACTTAAATAATGCCAAAATGAATCCATGGCGCTCAGGGTGTGCTTAAACAAGACTTTTTCCGTGCAAATTTGAAAGCTCATATCTGTGTACCCTGCTCTGATTCAGTGCCAGATCTATTAGACTGGCTTGCACTGCAGAGGTCCTTATTTGGAGGGTCTGTGTCAGTGGAATGACTGTTCATGGCACGAGCTGGTGCCTGACTAATGATATCAAAGTTTGGGCTGTAACGAGGATGTCACCATGGATGTCATCGAGCAGTTGTTGGTCTGTTGGCTGCTCTTGGTGTGTTACCCCAGCAGGCCATAAATGGTGGTGGGAATCCTTGCGATACGTTTTAAAACAAATGTGCATTGAATTTGCAGTACTAATTTGGGTATTTGCACTGAGGATTTGTAGGAGCAGCTCCATCCCGATTTTATTCCTTTCTGTCCGTATGGAATCAGGAAGCTAGCCAGAGACACGGATTTCTCCTTAAATCACAAACCATTGGCTTAAATTGAAACCAGTTATCTAGGCTAACTCTTACCATTTTCTTGTTCTGAGGAAAGCCAGAGAGATTAAAGACTGCGCAATTCTAATTTAAAGAGTAGGAGTTGTTGCTGCGACAGTCAGAAGAATAACCATGGGAAGGATTGAAAATTTCTGAGCTCCTAGAGATAAAAATGAGAACCTGGAGTCAAAGTATCATTAGAAAGGTACTGGGCATGGTCTCTTATTACAAACTGTTTTAGATTCCTCATATTTCATCTCATATTTCAGTGCACCAAGCACTAACAGAAACATTTAGGATACTTTTAACTGCAGGGGATGATTTACTGTTAAAGAGTTTAATCTGAAGTGATTGAGCTGCAAAGGTTTGGGCGAGGTTCTCTCAACACCACCAGCCGAAGGGGTGTCTCCTGTGGAATAAACCCTCGGATGGGGACGGGTGATGGGGGAGGAAGAGTTTGAATTCCTCAGATGAGGGGTGTGTGGTCAATTTGACAGCGCTGCGGTGTCGGAGATGGCAATAAAACGCCCACCAAAGCCCACTGGGGGAGTGAGGGCCCGTGCTGAGCTGAAACACAAACCTCCCCATCAGGATTGTCGCCTGGCCAGACCCCCTCAGAACCCATGTATCCCTGACAAGCCTCTGCCATGTGCAGATGGGGCCCTCACGCTAACAGAGTTATTTTTGGGGTGTCTGTGGGGAAGATTATGCAGCCTGCCTTCCACGCACCATCTCCCCCCCACAGTGAGCACAGGGAAGAAGGATAAAAACCAGAACCAGATGTCCTCTGAATACTTTCCACCTACTCTCATGCGGTTTTGCTATTGTCATGGAAATTTCTGTGAGAATGATGGTCATAATTAGAGGAGTCATGGTCTAAAATGTGGCCTCAGGTGAGAAGTTGCTTCTGTGTTTTGGGCAGCTAAAGCTCTCTGGAGTCTATTGTGATTCTGGAGCAACAACTACATTAAGTTTCAAAACTGAGACACAGAGAAAAGTGTCTTTTTTTTCTAGTTCAGGGTCTGTGGTAGAATTATGAGCCTTTCCATTATAGTGGACACTTATCCAGCCTTGGATTTTGTGACATTGTGCAGGGTTAAGTTCTCAAGAGGATTCCCGTTCAGCCAATGGACTTGCACAGAACAGACTCGAGACATCCAGGAGAGTTTAGCTAAATAATTTCTGCTGTGCATCAAAAGGAATCAACTGACTTGTTCTGACGTGCAAGAGAAAAAGACTTCTTCAGCTTGTGCAGCCTCCTGCTTTAAAGTCGAACCAAGCTGCTTAGATGCTTGTGGTTTTCCAGCCCTGCAGAGTGGTTTTGGTAATTAGTGGCTTTGTTAAGGACGCCTCTTTACTGCCCTGGTGTGTCAGAGAACCAGCCCTCAACAGCACAGGAAGAGAGGAGGGGGACATGGAAGTTCTTGGTCCTGAAGGCACAAGGGTAAATGTTTTAGTCCTCAAAGGGGTCGTGGTATTCCTGCTTCTTTGCACACTTGGCTGTGTCCTAGGAATGAAGTTTTGAACAGATCCTACGTTTTT
>VZTA01001140.1:17185-49064 GCA_013398855.1 Mohoua ochrocephala
ACAACTAAAAAACCCTGATCCAGCTTAGTGAGTAAGTCCCTTACAGATCTATAGAGCCCCTACTGAATGAGCACATCTAGTTCTCACCGTTTGTCAGCCTTGCACTTCATGGAACTGTAGGGCTGAGAGGGATTGGGAGAGGTCATCCAGTCCCAGCTTCAATCCAGGGATCAGCTGTACCAATGTAATTTCTTTCAGATAATAGCCTGACTTCTTGAAGTTACTCAAGACAGGAGACTTAGAACCTCCCAGTCTGTCTGGCCCGGGGTATTGCTGTCTCTGCCTTTAGAAAATAACTCCTGTGTAATCTTTCCTGCATCAGTTTTCTGTCATTAATTCTTGTCCTAGCCACTGCAAGCAAAAGGAAATATGCTCTTTTCTACAGTAAGTGTTTTTGTATTTGACGAGTGATATCACATTCCCTTGGCTCAAACTTTTCTTTCAGTATGTAGAGCTCTTGTCTCCACCATTTTTTTCTAAAATTTTTTTACTGTTCTGTTGCTTCTCTGGAACTACTTACAGTAGAATCATTCACATTTTAACAGCTATGTCTCCTGCTTAAAAACAGATGCTTTTCCATTAACGACAGTGATGTCTGCAGCAGGTGCATCTGAGATGCTACTGAAAAGCTCTAATCCCAAGTGAAAACAGACTCTGGGTGGCTCAGACACCATTTTAGAAATGGTGCTGTGTAGATTTGTTCAATTAACTTGCAGTTAAATCCTCTCTCATGCATTTTCCGATGGAAGGAAGGCTTTGTGTGCTGCTCTCCTTTGCGTAGGTACCTGGCAGAGGACAAGTTTTGGGGCTGCTTAGCTTTGCTGAGCTCTGAGTGCAGAGCTGTCAAATAGAAAAATGGATTATAGTGTCTCCAGCATATCCAAAGAATTGCCAGTAAAGTCTGACTACAGAATATTTTCTTAGCGGGAGGAGGAAAAAGAAACATTGAGTTTCCAAGACAAGGAGTTGGCAGGGAGGAAGTCTTCGAAATTTAAGGCATTTGATTGGGAAATCAATGGGAAAAAATATACATTAGACCTCATGATATCAATTTTATGAGTCACATTTTAAAAGTATTCAGTCCCCTAAACATGATTATTTTAATATGTATAAGGTAAAGTGTGCAGAAGATTTAAGATCATAATCCATTTGCTTTTATTATCTTTAAGGAATAAATTGTTTGTACAAGCTTAAATAAGGTAACTAGTGTAAAGAGGATTATGCTTTTCTGTATGTTATGAATGTAATAAATCCTCTGTTAAAAGGAGTTATCAAGTCCATCTTTCTGCTTTATTAGATGACATTTAGTAGAAATTGACCTTGATGTCAGTCAACACTTCTGTTCCTTTTACTGTGTTTTGGGCTACTTGATAAGAGAAAAGCCTCTTCTCCTTAAAATGTTTTTTTTCTCCCTTGTCTCTTGATTTTTACATTTTGGGATTCTTGCCTTGTGACCACCAGAAAGAAGGTACAAGCCAGCTGGGTGAGCTGTTTGTGTTCATGAACTTGATGCATTTTTACAAAGTAGTGAAGTAATCTGAAAGGGAGAGCAAAGACAAGGATTGGTGGTTCATTTGCTGCACACCACTGCTTTTTTTGGAGCTCTGCTGTAGCAACTGCAACTCCAGTGGTGAATACCTGGTGATTCTTCCCACCTGTGCATTTGAGAGAGGCTGGAGATCAGTCTAGGGTACAGTGCAATAGAAGTGCTATACTGCCAAAGGAAAACCAGTATGCAAGACAAGATGGCAGCAATGGACAAAATTTCAAGTTGATCATGAGAGAATCTTCATGTGGTGAATCTGTTTTCTTTTCACTCTCCCTCCTGACCCTTTCCAGTATAGGATTTTGAACAAACTTTCCTATCTTTGGAAGTGCAAAGTGCTTCTGCAGTCAAAAAGTCAAAGTAGTTGATGGCAGATGACAGCTGCTGATGAGCAGCTCAACCCCATGCTTCAGTGTGGAATTTGGATCGAATGTCACAACATAAAGATGTTATAGAAATTTTACAGAATTAACAACCACCACATGTCCTGTAGTAAAAGAAATAAAATTCACATGGTGGTAGGAAAATGATGGTCGCCTCACCAAATAGGAATATTGGGAACAGGCGTCATCCTTGGGCTGTAATTAAAAGTGCAAAAGAGGAGATAGGGCCAAACATGTCAGAACTCTTCTGAATTTTCTGCATGCATGTTTAAGGGAAGTCTTTGAAGACTCCTGTAAATACAGGATATTAGCATGTATTATTTCTGAGAAAGAGGATGGAAATTAAAAAAAAGAACCAAAAAAATTAAAAAAGGAAAGCTCTGAGATTTTGTCAAAGCCAATGTGAATTAAGGGGCAGTCCTTTAAAATGGATGGCTGTGTTAAAACTGACTGGAGGACTTGCCCCAGGAATCGTGGTAGGAAATAGCTCTTCATCACTGGCAAAAGATCAGTTTGTACTGTTACAGTTTCCTTTATTGCTTCCAGATTTATCAGTTCTCTGTCGGATAGTCTTTTGAACTGTTTTGATAAATAATTGTACTTGTGAAGGTTAATGGAGTGTCAGTCCCTTATTTACTCTCAAGTCAAATGTAGTGCATGCTAGTCATAAGTGTAGCTCATGCTTCATGACCAGCTGACCTTAATGCTTTAAAGTGTAGTTATAGTCAGATAAATGACTGTAAAAATTACATTAAAGAGTCCTATGTTTTCTGTCTTGCTGTGGCTTTCGAGGTCAAATGTAGTTGCATAAAAATATGATATTTCTATTAATTGCCCATAATGCTATAACTTCACCCAGGGTTTGAAAATATGCTGTCTTTTTTTGCTTCACATCATCTCTAGTAATAAACACTTTGCAAATGGTAATTAACTGTTTTGTTGACAATATATCTGCAAGGCAGCATCCAGTTCCTTCTTTTGTAGCTGTATTGAATCTTCAGTTAAAAAAAACCCAGTCAATAAAGCAAGTGGATAGACATGACTCAGAAAATACATGAGGAACAAATGTGTTGAATATAGGTGACATTTTAAAGTCACTGTTCTGTTTGTCTTCATACACAGTTGGACATTCTCCTGTTACAGAAGCAGAACACAAATACTTTCATCTAAACTTCTACTAATCTGTGTCGATCTCAAATTAATTCATCCTTGCAGTCAGAAGAACAACCAGCAATTTCCAAAGGTGTTTGTTGCTGTCTGTTTTCCAGTTTATTTTCATTAGTGTCTTCACTGGATATTGTGTTTCTTTTCAGTAGTGCTTAAGCCCTAAATTAAAATTTAAGATTAACTCCTAAAATTTGAGGCATTTTAACAGCTAATTCTGGCCATATTTTGTTTATCACTGTGCATAATCTGGGCTCTTAACTTACTCTGCTACTTCCAAGGAAGAAAGTTTTACTTTGTATTGAAGTGAATAATAGCTGACATGAAAATTAATAAACACAAGGGCTTGAAATCAAATGTGTTCAGGAAGTGAGATTTCTAGAACTGTTTAGTCTTCTGAAAATGTGATGCCATTGTTCACTGAAAATAACTTGTGGAGTTAAATGCAGTTTGCTCATGGGGGTCTTCTGAAACTCTTGCTGAGTTGTTCAGTGTTCTGGCCAGCTCCTGTAGAAAACAAATGTGCTGAAATCTGGAGAAGCATGTTGATAATCAATATCTTAATGGAAAAAAGTTTACAAAAAGATTGGGTATTTTAGGCAGTCCTCAGAAGTTCTCCATTTAGTCACTGGAAATATAACTTAGGTATTGCTGTTTGACTCCATGGGCCTTCCTAATCTCAGGTTTTCTCCTTTGAAGGGGATGTTTTGGCTGAGTTGGGTAACTGATTTATATACCACCAGTCTGGATGAGCATGGGGCCAGGTTCAGACCAGTTACGAACCGTTCAAATCGGATCCAGCCACATCAGACTGATTCAGACTGGTTCTGACCAGTTCAAACAAGATCCAACCAGTTCAAATCTGTTTGGACCGGTTGGATCCAGTTTAGATCAGAAGTTGTGGCATAGTGTTATTGTAACATCTTTTGACCCTCTATTTTTGAAAGTTTCTCTGAACCTGAAGTTACAAGACACTCTGTAATGTTTGAATAACAAATCAAATAGATCAAAATATATTGAGAGGAGCATTATATGAATGTGTGAGTGCAGCCTCCAGTATTGTCAGAGGTGCTGTAAGGAGGATCGGGTGCCTTTCAGAGGGACCATTCTTAATGTGTCTTACTTTTGCGTCCTTGTACCATGCAAATAAGCTCTCAGCATAGTTCCGCTTTATAATGCCATGTGCATGTGATTTTCACTCTTACTTCACATAATTAGATCTGTTCAGGCAATTTATTTTTCAAATAAGTCATCCCCACATACTTGTACATCTGAAGATTAAAAAAACTGAAATCAAGAAATTTTATGTAACTCTTTTGAATGTGCTTAAATATGTATACTGTAAGTGTAGACACTCATAGACCAGAATACAAGGGAAGAGGAAAGTAAGAGAACCCTTCAAAATGTACTGTAATTTCTTTTAATGTGTATGAATGCATACATATATATATGTGTGTGTGTGTTTAGATAGATAGATAAAAAGTGTGACTCTCACAAGCAAATACCCTGTCTTTGTGTTCACCCCCTGTCTGTGCTCAAGGTCTCTAGGTGCTCAATAGGAGCTTTTTAATTATTTTTCCCTGTTTGATGTTGCTGAGTATAATGAATGCATAGCAGAAAACTTTTTGTTAGAAACCTTCAGTACATCAGCTCAGTGCTGGTAGGCACAGTGATACCTGGTTGGATCACATCATGAGACCCAATTTTAGTAAATTTAAGAGGAGAAAGAGAGACATTTTGTAAAACCATGCTCTGTTAGTCAAGCAGTGCTTCCTCACCATAAAGCCGCCTTAAATTCTTTCCAGTCAAAGTGGAGAAAATTGTGCCTTTCTTATTTGGGTTGGGCAATTCTGTGGGTTTTTCAGCATCACTTCATGATGACTGAAAACTACAGGGAATACTCAGAAATCAGTGATTCAAAGAGGAACTTGGAGAAGAAGGGCTATTTCCAGCAAAAGTTATTCATTCTCTGCTGATGGTGGGTAGTTGGCTGTGACTGTAGAAGAATTGATGTTCCTTGGGGTTTTTTGGTTTGTTCGTGAACATGACGTACAACAGTGCACAAAACTAATTGTTGAGGAAAATACATTGTGCACTTAGTCATCTACAGAAATTTGATTTCTTTAATGAAATGGTATAAGAGAATGAGAATGTGAACTGCTTTAAAGCTAATAAAGATCATTTGTATTACTCAGAATAATTTAGGTAAGTGATGAGAAAGGAGAGGGAAATTAGCATTTCTGTACAGTTTGCTTACTGTGTAATTCTTAATCAGGAATGTCACAACATCTCTTGATATCATCTTATCACAAAGGTCTCTTCATAGTAGGCAATGTGTGCTGCTGACTGCAGTTTACAGAAACAGAAGAAAGAATAACTCATCTGCAGAGTGAGAACAACTGTGAATTTGTCATAAATTAGAATTTATTAGGGTTTTTTTGCATCACTCAACCGCAGTCTAAACTGGTGAGGTCTGTGTACATTTTAAATCTTGTTTAAGCTCTGCTTGGGTGAGCTTTAGAATGGGACTTAAATGATAAAATGACATCATGCTGCTCTCTGGAGTAGAACATAATGTTACCATTTGAGGTGTAGTAAGACCCATAAGAGTGAACAGGGAATTGGTTCTTGTTAACCCTTGGATGCTGAATGTGCTCTGCCTTTCCTGTGCTTTGGAACCTGGCAAGTCGGCTCATGCCATTTCCTGACTTGCTCTATATACAATACCACAAAGGTATTTTGTAGGGATTAATTAAAAAAAAAAATCTGAATAGCTCTAAGCTATGTTATGTTTATATATCAATGTTACATTGATTGACTTTCATCATATTAATTTTTATTAATTATCCCGATATATTTGGCATTCTCTGATCAAATACCATCCTTTGAAGTGCACAAGATCCAAATAAGTTTGATTCCTACTCTGTAAACATGTTCTGTGGAACTGTCTTTCTGTGAAAGGATTTATTCTCTGTTTCTAAGCACAGAATATAGATATTCCTTTTCTTTTTATATCCTGTGCAATCTTTCCTCCAAAGGTGAGAAAACTACTTCCAAATTCCGTTTCACTAAAATTATGTAATGGTTGTAGATAGAGAGAAAATCAAGTTGTAAAAGC
The DNA here is from genome assembly GCA_013398855.1 of Mohoua ochrocephala. NCBI lineage: Eukaryota > Metazoa > Chordata > Aves > Passeriformes > Acanthizidae > Mohoua > Mohoua ochrocephala. The sequence continues at coordinate 23,397 of VZTA01001140.1, forward strand.
GCAGAACGGGTGAAATGAATTTGGGAGGGAAAACAAGTCTGTTAATAACTGTTAAAGAAGATTAAACCAGTTACTGCTTGGAAAAATCCTATCAATTACTGTTTGTGTAGTCATTACTTAAGAAGTGTAAGAGAGTTAGTAGTAGAGAAAGTAATTGAAGTCTGTGAAAAGCAGGTGGAATAGAGACTTTAAATAAAAGCAGATCCATGAGCCTCTTGGGCTGGATGATATTCATTGCAAAAATAAATGAGATGAATATTCTGAACTAAATTTTTTTTTTTTTTTTAATTCCTATTCTTATGCTGTATTAAACTCCAGTGGAGACAGTGAAGCTATTTCTCAAGTAGCATTTCATTTTAATGAAGTTATGTTTTCTGGCCATTCTCGGAAGTGAAAACTTCCAGAAGATTGCTTTCAGAAGAAAGAAATAGTGTGATGCTAATCTCTATGGAGGCAAAGACTATTTTGACGGTTATCATCCTGTAAGTCTAGTTGTAATCTTTTGAAAAGCAAGAGAACAAATACAAAGTAAAAGTAGATAAATAGATGCGAATTGAGAAGGCTCATGAAAAATACACAACATGTATAAAGCAGAATACGATTATTTTAAAAGCGTAGTGGATTTAGCCACATACCTGCCCTTCACAGAATCACAGAATGTCTTGGGTTGGAAGGGACTTTAAAGACCATTGTGTTCCAAGCTGCTGCCATGGGTAGGGACGGGACACCTTCCACTAGACCGGGTTGCTCCAAGTCCCATCCAACCTGGCCGTGAACACTTCCACAACCCATCTGGGCAACCTGTGCCAGGGCCTCACCACCATCACAGTAAAGAATTTCTTCTGTATGTCTAACTTAAATTTCCCCTCTGTCAGTTTGAAGCCATTAGTCCTTGTTCTGTCGCTACAGTTCCTGATGAAGAGCCCCTTCAGATACTGAAGGTGCTTTGAGGTCTCCACAAAACCTTCTCTCCCCAGCCTAAACACCCCCAACTCTCTCAGCCTGTCTCCATAGGGGATGTGCTCTAGTGCCCTTATCAATGTCATGACCCTCCATTATGTAGGGTGTGTGTAAGATTCCTTATAATACATGAGTGGGCTAAGATCTTCAAAAGTATAAAGAACAAATGGTTCCCAAGAAACTGATTATTGCAAGTTGCGTGGATTTCAGGCCGGAAGTATGCATGCATTGAGCTGTGCTTCCTTCATACAATCTTTCAAGCATCTCATTTGAATGTTCCAGGTAAAGTAGCTATAAAAAAAGAAAACGAGTAGTGCATTGAGCTTACAAATTGATACAGCTGGAGCAAGTAATCCAAAATAAAACAAAAATCTAGATCATCAGTGAGAGAAAGGCACTTGGAAAACAGCAATGTTGAGAAATGCTTAGGTGTGTTGAAACAAATTAGATATGAGCTTGTCTTGTGGCAAGACAACAAAAAAGGCAGTAACAAGGTAATTGTTTTTCTCATAACTCTGCTAAGATTGTATGGGAAATAATGTGTTCAGTTCTGGCCGTGTTAGAGAAAGAAGCAAACTGGAGCGATTTCAGATGCAAGCAACAAATTATTAAAGAGCTGCAGGAGCTGACTTGTGAGGGAAGACCGAGAGAGTAAAGCCTAAATATGGTCAGTAATAACAAAGTAAATATACGCTAACTGTTCAAAAAAGACGCGGATGGTACAAGCGCTAACAGGGATGAAGAACAGTCTAGTGCACTGGAAGAAGCAGCTGTATAAGAAGAGTTGTGGTTTGAACAGAAGTGAACAGAGCAATGAAAATCTGTAGAATATTCATAGGGAGAATGGGAAACCTCACTGTCTCTCTGACACATTTTGCTAGCCAAATTAAAACATCTGGGACCCCACCAAAAGTAGGGTTACAAACCTGCTTTTGGTATTTGCAGTATCACCCTGCCTTAGTATGAACATGAGCACAGGCCTTTGTGGGTGCAGGATGTTCACTTTTCTTTTGTTCTCCAGTTTGGAGGGTTGTTCTTTCCAGACAAGGTATCCTCCAAATGAGCTTCAACGCAGAGAAGGCAGTTTTAACTATTTCATATGTGGCTTTTCTTTACTTTCCTCTCAGCCACCCAGCCAAAGGAATGAAGTGAAATAATCTGTCTGGTACAAGTTTTTGTAGGCTACCAGAGAACAGATGAAGTAATCTGACACCCCTTTCCATCTGAAAACTGCAGTGAATTTAAGTATGAAAGCTGGGAACAGTCCAGGAGCCACTGCTGGCCTATGGCATTCCTTTTATCCTATCACTGAGTTCTGTTCAGATACTCCTCTCCCCTCCTTTCAAGGAATTAGCACAGACAATGGGTTTGTTTCATAGTAACAAAGCTGGTGATCAAACTGGCTTTGACACTCAACATAGGTTTTATTACACTCACAAGCCAGAGTTGTTGTATCTGGTTAGTAAGCTTGTATTTTTACAAAGATAATCGTTTTATACTGCATGATTTCCAAACTATTAGAAGGATTTAATGTATGCTGAAGCCTCTACCAAGCTGTTTTGATAAGCAGTCTTATTTTTTGTTTAGCAAGGTCTTACGGGTGATCTTTAGTCCCTCAGGGAAGAGCTCATAAAAGTCTTAAAAGTGCTTTTGCAGAGCTTTATTTATTATTTTTAAGCATGAAGATTACTAGCACAAAGATAACAAGGCTCTTATAGTACAACATGTTCTTTGTTTTTGCAGGTTATAGCTAACATATTAGGAGTTCTGAGAATGCCAGTTTTGTTTAAGTGTTTTGAGAGCAAATAGATGTAATCCTATATTGCGTTATTTTCTTAAAATGAGTTTAGCTGGAGAACGAAGCAGTAGGAGAGATCTGGTCTGAGTGTGGGTGTCAGGAGTCGTGTCACTAACCACATTTACCCATTACACAGTAGTTGTCACAATTTTACTATATTTAATATCTAAAGATTTGCAAATTACTTTTTTATATGGGGGAACACTTCATTTGCAAGAAATGGGACGAAGAGGTGGGCTAAAATTAAAACCTAAATATAGACCACAGAAGAAAATAATTTAAAGAAACCCATGCTTGACATTCAATATAAAAAAGTCCTGAAATTTCACTCACAACATTTTCTCATATATTTTTACTACAAACAGATCCACAGTTTGCATATAATTCTTTGATTTTTAATAAATCAAGTAAAAATGATGGGATAAGCAGTAAGAAATACTGAACTTGTGCTGTATGTTTGGGGATGGGCTGGAATGCAGAACAGGCAGAGGAGAAATGTTTGTCTTAAATCATCAGTAATCAGATTGTGTTCTGTGCTAGGGATAGTCTGATAATGGTCTGGTGAAGAGGCACAGAGGGTCACCCAGTCACACTGTGCTGGTTCCACCTCTTTATTTTCAAGCACCTATAATGAAGTCAATGAGAATTAAACGAATACATATATTATTGTGCATTTTCAGAAATCGCACCAGGCACCTCCTTCTATCTGTAGATACTTAAATCCTTGAAAAATCTGTTCCTATGCTCTCTAAATCTCAGATGATAAAGTTAGAAATCAGTGCAAAACAGATTATAAGTTATTCCTTTTGTGTGAATGCAGCCAAAGAGTTTCTTGCAACTCATCTCTAAACCTTGGAAATGTTTGAAATTGTCTCTTGCTCGTGCAGTTGTGGCAGCAGTCTGAGTATCGTGGTATTTGGAAAAAATCAAGGTACATTTCAGTGTTCCTGTCAGATATTGTGGGGTGGCACTTGATATATGGGAGAATTCCCAATTTCCGGTTTCAGGTGATTGGGCTGTAGTGCCCCACGGAGCAGTGTAAGAGTAATATAAGGGCTGAGTATTTATTGCATCAATAAAAATGAAAACACAACTGCTGTGAGGCTTTTGGCCAATAATCTCTAGGCTTTTTATATCAATTATCTAAAATGCCCCAAGCTGCAGGAAATATTTATTACTGTCTCAGTTTACATATGGAGGAAAAGGTAAAAGAAAGGAAAGTGTCTGATGTAGCAGAGTTCCTATGGCAGATGGTTGTCTTTTTGAGCTTTGAACCATTTTCAGCCACGTTCATGGATATCAAACACTGGAAATACCTGTTAGCCTTTCCACTGAAACCTCTGCCAGTGTACCTTCTGCTTCACCAAAAAGAGGTTATTAATTAGATACAGCACTTGATGTCAAATAAATTCAACCTGAAGTACAAGAGCTAGTAATGATGGCTAAAAATAAATAAAATTCCATTACCAAGTGAAATTTTAACATTTTAGAGGGAGAACAAGATGCCATCAGGATTCTGTAAGTCTAATAATTGGTAGTACCTCCAAGGTATGGATCACGGAGTTCCAAATACATTGTGTCAGTAAAGCCAAATCAAATTGAATGTATTTCTCTTGATGGCAGCATGGTCACAGTAAAAAGAGAAAAAAAAGTGCATCTCTATTCACTGTGTTTAGTTCACCTAATTCAGGTAAAATTCTTAGCTCTCTGCCACAATGGCCTCTTCAGCTGACTCTTCTGATCCATTCACTAACTTCTTTACTCTCTATCGCATTTCATTTCCTTGTCATCATTAAAACCACAATCCTAGGAAAATAAATAATTGGTATAAGGATAGTGGCTGGTTTGCATGGATCTAATTGCAGACCCTTAGCCTTTGGATGTACATCTTTCCAGGTTTGTTTATGTGATGCCCTTCACCACTTTTATCCCTCTTTGGGTTATGTGTCAGTTCTTACTTCCTAACGATGTATTTATCCTCTTCCACCTGTTTTTCCCTTCTGTGACCTTCTGTACAGTCTCCTGTTGGCTTACTGTATCCTCCACTGTTTCCTTTTAAATCTCCTTGGGATCATTCCTTTCCACCAATGATGAGCAACTTTACTACACGAAGGACACTTACAGACAAAAGACCTATTTAAATATAAGATAGACGGAAGGAAATTCTAACATGTGAAAAACACACTGTCCACTGGGAAGCCTTATGGAATATGTGTTCGACCTTCCCGAAGGTGCCAGGTTGACAGCCACCATAAACCAGGCAGGTTTGTGGTAATACATTCTCTGCAGCCCCTGTGACACAGAACGTAGAAGGAGAGAGTTTTCCAAATCACTTAAGTAATTTCAAAATATGATTCCCATTGAAAGGCGATGGCACTTTGGCTCCTGAAGTAAGTTAATGACATTAATTAAGGCAAAGATTGTAAGTGGAAGGTTGAGAAAAAATTAAAGATCATTCTTGCTTTGTGCATATTGTGTGTCTGTTTTGTTTCTTTTAAACCTTAACAAATACTGAAAATGTCAAGTTGAGTTTTCTCATAGTTGCTGGTGGGCCTCCTGTGGGCAATGGAAGTGTTTCTACAGCTTCCAGATTTTCACTTGAAGTAGCTTTGCTGTTGAATCTTACACATAGATACTCATTTCCTAAAATACTGTTAGGGAAAATAAATTTTAAAAAATAGGAAACAGTACTAAATTGCTGGAGAATCATTTGTCTTCAGAAGTGTGAAATATTCTGTTTTCTGATTATCTCTTATGTCATAATGTTACCAGCTTCCTGGTCACTATGGAGACCATAAAATAGGCCTACATGTCTAATGTAGAAAGCAGAGAAAAAAACCCTGCCTTTGGTCTTCTTTACACATTCTAAAAGAGTGAAGTATGGGCAAAATTCCAGCTTTGAAAAAAAGAATTTTTGGTTGCTTTTAGGATAACAGGCTTCTTAAAATCAGACAATATCTGTGCTTGTTTTAAAGACACAGGTATTTTATTCCAGGTGTCTTTGGCTGCAAAACCAGCAGCTTGATTCTCATGATTTTTTTTCCTGCAGATGCAGACTTCATGCATACCATATGGTGGTAATTAACAGTTTCAGACTTAGTTCTCAGTTTTCTTCTGCTTCGATTCTTGGTTGGTTTGGGACAAAATTTTAATGTCACAGAAGCAGAGCTTTCTGTCTGAGCTTAATTGCAGACAGGAGTAATGTGCATCTCTAGATGAGGAAGGAGTAGATGAGATCTATTTAGAGCACTAAGAGATATTTTGGAAATCTCACCGAGTACAACCTGTTTCTTTTCATTAAGCCTTTAAATGTTCCTCCTCAGAACTGAAATAGGCCTCCCTTGGACCCTGGACACAGAGAGAGACAATTTGAAAGATACAGCTGGAATGAAGAGTTTCTTTTAACAGCACAATGTTTGCACTTTTTATGAGAGCAAGGGTAACATTGTGTAATCTTTAAAAAAGATATTGCTCAGTGAGGACAAGTCCATTGTCCAGTGACGTGACTTTTCCTGTCAATCACAAAGGTGACAAGGGGGCTAGATTAAGTAAAGCTTGCCCAAGATTAACAAAGGAAGATTATTGACCTCATCCTGAAAGGGCAGAAGCCTGTTTTATCATTAAACCTTGGAAGAGGTATTTCCTCCATAGGTGGAAAGCTGTTCGGCAATATCGAGGCAACTTTCTTGTAAATGAACAAGTCTTCCTGTGGATTCTAGCTTGGAACAGAAGCAGAAGACACGAAACGTTGGCCAGTCCCATTTTTTGTTGCTGTTACTGGGGGGGAAAGAAGGGCCTAGAGTGTTTGCTTCAGCAAGATCTGTGTAGGTCCTTGTCTGCCTTTCTGAAGTGGGAAAAGCAAGAATCAGCAGCATCAGGTGTTGGTGAGTACGATCCCAGCTCAGAGTTGGAGGAAATTTTGGGCCAGCACACATTAGCAGAGCAATTCACAATGCAAATGAGCAATAGAGCCCCATCCACCAAGCAGCTGCTGACTGCATAAAACTGTTACCAGGATTAACAGTGCCAGAGGCTGGAATGTAATCAAACTTGAACAGGTGAAATGGTTACGCAGCTGAGAGAGACTGTTCTCTAGGAGAAGAGTGTTTGTCCGCTGTTTTGGTGGCTGAGAGATGGGTCTTGTGTGTGGCTTGATGGACTTAATTTTAAAACGTCGGTAGTAGATATTGACGTACCTTAATACCACGTTACAGTGTTGTTACTTTTCTCTCAGTTAAACTTAAGAAAGTCGTGTTGATTTAAAAAAAAGAACCTGCTACATCTCATTTGTTGGGAGGGAAGTTCTTCTCAGGGGATTAATTTTAAACTGTTACTGACATATCTTTCTTACCATTAAGGATTTCTCTGAGTGTTTTCAGGAGGATAGTTAAACTCTTGTATGCAATATCAGAGGATTTTCTTTACTGGAAGTTTTTTAGCTTTATGCAACCGTTGACACGAGCAGCTTTAATGTAGTGGAAGTATCCTTTCCTTTTACGTGCTAGAAATAAAAATCCAGACCCATTGAGAGCTTTTTCACTCCTCCTAGTAATGGCATAAGAAAGAATTAAATAAAAGAGAGGGACATTAGGTGAAAGCCAAGATAACTGTTGCATGTTTCGTGTTGTCGTGACTGACAGAATAAAAGGATCCTGGGCTTGTGGGAAAGCAGATTCTGGAGATGGTATGCTGGAGGATTCATGTTGAAGTGTCATCAGCAGCAGAGGCTGGGGTGTGCTCTCATCCACCAGTACAGAAAGGAGAGGGTTCCTCTTGGATTGCAAATCACGCAATGAATGTGTGATTGCTACAGATCTTTCTGAATGAATAATTCACTGGTGTACTGTAATTTAGCCCACTGAAATGTGATTGCAGCTGTTCCCCTACTGTATATGTGTTTTGATTGAGTGTCTTAAATCCCAGAAGTGTATAAATAGCCATGTATGTGATATACAAACACTGCATACATGCACACCTAACCAGAGTGGTCTAAGGAAACATTTTTTTAGGAGGATGGTTTCTTGATTGTATATTTTAGTATATAATTTACCTTTAAAAAAAAAAAAATCTGTGTAGAACACTTCCCTTTCCTTTTTTATCCAACTATGAAGTGTTCCTAACTGTGGTATTATAAATGCTTTTAGCCACCATTGTAGTAGGAGGATATCTCTGTTATTAATGAATTTATCATTCCAAGACCTTTATAATAAGAGATTACTTATGCCTGTTTTACAGGTAGGAAACGGAAATGCAAGAAAAAAGAGAGATATTTTCCATGGTTTCACAGTGCATTTGAAAGAACTAGGAATTGAGTATCCAGAGTCCTTTCATGATGCTTTACTCACAGACTACTGCGTTGTCCCCCTCACAATTCCTTGTCCCCAGAAAGCAAGGCAGAGTTTTAAAAATACTTGTGAGTTTCGTTTGAAAGCCAAGCAATTTATGATTTTGAAAACCATCTTCTATTACTTTACATAATCATTCAATCCTTGGGTTCTTATGCTTCTTCTCTTATAACAAACTGGTTTTATATTCAGAATATATTTGTACATGAAAAACCCCACTTTCATGTACCCCAAGTGTACATGAAAACAGCAGTGGTGATACCTGACATTTAGGCAACTTTCACAAGTACTTTGTGTCTGTGACCAATATGTGACACACAGAAACAGGAGTGAAAGTCTTTGGGACCTGCTTTGGATTCAAACAAGAAACTAGTTCCTGGTAAAATGAAGAAACACACTGTTCTTATATGTAACTGATGGCATAGGTAGATTTAAGAACTGTAACTAAGGATGATATTTGGCTTATCTGTCTCAAAATGTGAATAAGAAAGCAGCTTTCAAGATATTTCCTCTTTTAGCCTTGTGTGTAGGAAAAAAATTGCCACTTGGTGATAATGGTTTAGAATTTCAGATAAAATCTGAACTGATGCTGAAGTTAACCATTTTGCTTGTTTAGATTGGTGTTAAAAAATCAGTTTATTCAAGTCTTTATATGTGAGAAAAATTGCATTTGGCTTCAACTAAGTTTTGAAGTCCGGTGTTAGCAACTAGGAATTTTCCAACTGCAGAACAAAAATGGAGGGAGTTGCAAGAAAAAAAAAAAAAAAGGAGCATTTCTGTTGATTGGAGTCGGAAAATTTTTAGGGCTTGGTCAAAAGCTCATTGACGTCAGTAGAAAGTCTCTCATTAACATCACTGGGTTTGGTTTTTGGGGCATATGATGGCCCAGATTGTAATCTCAGTTAAATCCGATTCTGTTAGGGAATTTATTCGGTAGTATAACACATTCAAGCTGCTCAAAACTGTTTGCATTAAAAGTTTTCTTAACCATAGGTAATCTTTTTGCCACAGCAAAGTAGCCTGTGAAAACAAATATATTTTCTTTATTGCATGTCTTCCATGTAGCTTTACTCAAATTTTATTGAAATAATTCTTAGCAATTTATGTTCTATTTATAAAAGTATATTTTTTTCCGAAATACTGTGGTTTATTACAGCAGAGACATCAAAATTACTCAAAGAAATAGAAAATTATAGCACAAATCACTAAAAACAGTGTGTGTGCATATTTATAGATACATGTATCACCTTCATACCCTCTGAAATGAAATGAAAAAATGAAAACAATTTAAAAATTATTAAGACTTTTTCAACCAAGTCTGTAACTCATATCACAAGATGATCCAGTGGCTTTTTAAAGAAATAATATTCATTAAACAGCTGGAGTACAAAAATGTAAGGTAATACGATAGTGAAAAAAAATCCTGGAAAATCACACCAAAATAAAAACTATACATGTTTACAGCATTGTATTTTATGCAGTATATTACTCTGAAGCAAGCTTTGTTTGGAGACATTGACCTAAGTTTTTCAGGTACAGATGGCTTATATCACCAGAGGAAAAACTGGGTTTGGGAGATGTGTACAGAAGGGTAGAGTATAACAGGCATGAAAGGAGAAGGAATGTGTGCAGAGAACATTGCTTTATGTTGGAGGAGATGTGGAGGAGAAGGCTCTCACGTTAATGAAGGCAAGTTTGAAGATGCTGGAACCAGTTTTGCTTTCCATTAGAATTAATGAGTAGACCTCTGCGGACTCTCACGTGAGGAGGGTTGTGTGCATGTTCCGGGAAGTCACAGAGTTTTGCCATTGTGCTGCCAGGGAAAGTCATTAGGACCACCTTCGTGAAAAATACTGTTTCTGCAAGAAACGAAGGTTTAAGGCAGAAGAGAATAGAATTAGAAAACAGAAAGCTATTGCTTCATCCTTCATAGATGGGAGAACTGCTTGAACTGTGAGTAAAAATATGTCATATGGTGAAGGACATTTAGTGTTTGGTTACTATTTTATTTCTTACAACAACTAGCGAATCAAGGCATTAAGCACTTTATAAAGTCAGGAAAATAATGGCCCTTGTGAAAACTGAAGGTCTTTTTAGAAGGAGAGCTGTAAAAGAACAAACAATTAAAGGTAATCAATACCATTGTTATTAGGAAACCTATGAGAACAACACTTCTTCTCAATTAGGGAAAAACTGTATTTTATGTTTCTCTCTTGCAAACTGATCTTGGTTCACTCCAGCCTGTAATCTTGGTTTATGCTTTATGGATAGGCTTTGTTCTGGGTGTTTTTGAAGCATTGCATGCCTTTTTTAAAGGTTTCAACAGAAGAACAAATAGCAATGAACTCAAAGAACAAAGGATTGTTCTTTCTTTTTCTGTCTTTTTTTTTTCCTCCCCCCTTTCTTTAAGAAAAGAAAGAAATGTTTCATCTTGTTTTTCTCCCCTTTCAGGAAGTTGATGGCAATAAAGTGATGTCTTCATTTGCCCCGCACAACTCATCTACCTCACCCTTGAAGGCAGAAGAAGGTGGGCGTCAGAGTGGAGAGTCCTTGTCCAGCACAGCCCTGGGAACCCCGGAGAGGCGCAAGGGGAGCCTCGCGGATGTCGTGGACACCCTGAAGCAAAGGAAAATGGAAGAGCTCATCAAAAACGAGCCAGAAGGTAAGGCCTGGGAAACTGGCCAAAATTTTTTGTGTTCTTTTCTTTTCTCCAGATCCTTTGGATACATATACTTTTTAATCTTGCCATTTTCTGCTCTGTTTGCTTTTCCTGGCTAGCAGAATTAAAGATCTTACAGTTCTTGTCTTCATTAGAGGCAGATTTTATCAGTGTCCCATCATAGCTAATGTCTTTAGCTTTTCCCAAAAGAGAGAGCCTAGTGGTCTTTTTGTTACAGTTGCAACCTCCTCAATATGCCTGCATTGAATCACCTAGGGGCTTTTACACCACTACCACCCTCTCCCCATTTCTAGTGCTAGAAGAAATATTATCATCGATATCAATGTTTTTGTGACATGATCTAGTGTTCATGTCATTACTTGAAATGTAAGAAGTTAAATTGGGAATTCATGAAAGCTTTCATGACACATCATCCTCTGTTTATCTGTAGTGCAGGTGCTGTACAGACAGAGAAAATGCAGGTGTTCCCTGCGTTATGTGTGGCCAGCTAGTTTCAGCTTCGGCTTATAGGATTCATTTCTGGAGAACTGGTGTCTTTTTGAGACCCTCTCTCCCGTTGGTGGTGATAGCACTAGTGCTCTGTGGACTGAGACTAAGACCAAAGATTAAGATTTTTAATTTTTGCCTGTTTGGGGCAGAGTCGAAGTCCTGACTGGAAGATGAAGGTCTCATTATGCTCTCCATAGGTGTCGGCATGCACATTTACAGCTGCCTTTTCGGGGCACTGCGAGCTGATTGTGTGAACATACTGAGCCTTGTTTCCTAGTGCACAGTAATGAGACTCTGTTTTCATTTACACTCACCTATCCTGTTGTGGAAATCTATTTCAAATGTTTTAAAGCAGGGCTCTCAGGGCCCACCTCAGTGCTGAAGCATTAAGTGACAGCACCCACAAGAAAATCTTAGGACAACCTGCGTACTGGAATGAAAGTATGGATACAAACACACTGGCACGTACACGAGCATGACAGGATTGTAAATTAGGCTTTTCTTGACTGGAACATGCAGTAAGGGTCTGCTGGGAAACAAATTATTTGTCTAAGCATTTTTTAATATTACTTACAGCATTTCTTTTGCATTTAGGCTGACATAATGGTCAGTGCCATAACATACCTGGTGCCTTTGGATGGAAAAGACTGGGGGGGAATGGGTGGGAAGGAGACTAGGCTTTTATCTGAGAGAGGAAAGAACAGGGAGTTCTGGGCAATGTATAAATACTCTGTTGAGTATGAGGTTGTACGAGCTGCACAAACTCCATTAAGGAAAGGCCACAGATAGACATGAGAATAGTTACAGAGCTTGTGCATTATCTCAGCTCTACTAAAATGAAAATATACAGTACAAACAAAAGATCTACAGCTTTGTGAAGAGATTGGGAGAGAGAGGAGGGGGAGCAACTGAATGTTGGGCTTTGCAAATGCATGCAACAAAAAATCTTTTCTTCCCTCTAGCCATTGTTCTATTGTCTTTCAAAGGCCATTAAATTGAACAGCAGGTTGTGATGAAAATTTCATTAAGCCCTAGTTAAATCATTATGAGGGTGCCATATTCATGTCTCTGCTTACTCCCCATCCAGGAAAAAATGAATAGGAAAGAGTTGAGCTTTTTTCCCTTTCTCCTTAAAAGCGAACTAACAAAAGTTCAGAAGTTAGAAGAGAATGGGAAATGGGACATGAAACAAAAGGAGGCCAGAGAGGTGAACTGGCTAGGAAGAAAATTAGACTTGCATAAGAGCATTGAAAGGTGGTGAGGGACAAATACATCATTTTGACAAGCCTCCCTCCCCCTTCCCTTCAGCCAACATGGTTGTTTTTAGAGTGGCTAATTAAAAAATATATATTTCTGGGTGCAGATGGCAAGACTGTTCTTAAAGGTCCTCTACAAATATGAGTCTTTTTCCCTAAATGAGTTATATAGTGATGCCAGTGTCTTCTCTGTTTGAACTCCAGCAGAAAATTATTGTCATGTCTTCTTCATGTAGTGCTAAAGTAAAATTGTCAGTCATCACTGGTTGCTAGTCAGGTAATTAGCATATTAATGAATTTCCCTGTGAATAAGATGTTACAAGTGGGAATCTTTGATAGTACACGTAGGTAAAAATGCAGCAATTTGTGATAAATGCATATTTCAGTAATGATTTTTAGTCTTGCTAGTTTGTAAAGCTTTGTGAGATGAAGATCAAGAATCTTGGTTAAGCTTTGCTGCATTATGTCAACAAGAATAATATAATACTTTATTTCCCTTTGGGAAGAAAGGGAAACATTTGCACCAGTAGTTGAGGTTTAATTAAATCAATTTCCTGTGAATCTTCCAAAGACCAGATATGAGCCAGATTCCCATTTCTCTATGTACTCAAAAGTTTATATATTATTTAACTTGTACAATGGGCTGTGTTTGCTCTCTTTTTATTGTTTGAAATAGTCTTCTGAATTACTGTGGGAAACGTGCTTTTGAAGCATTCTCTCAAATGGCCTGTTTCTTCAAAATCAGAAAAAAGAGAAGGGCTGGATAGACAACTTTAGGTCTCAATTTAAACCTCCTATCAGTCAGGGAAAGGGCCTCTCTTTTCTGAAATGGGCTTTAAGGACAAATGAGATATTCCAAAATATCGATAACAGGTTTGACTGTTTCTAAGAAACTTTATGGATACAAGCTAAGCGGTTTTCTTAAATTATGTTTGTTAGAAAATAAAAGTAAAACTTAGTAAATTTTGTTGGTAAAGGACCAGAATTTTTACATTTTAAGCGTATGGCTCAGAGTGCACCAATGCACACATGTATATATGCCCATATGTAAACACATCCCTGTACTCACACGTGAGCTGATAAGGGAAGCATCACTCTTCATGTAAATGGTTTTCGTGTAGATTTGTTGTATATATGCCCTTGGTTAATGTGCCCTATAGGAACCCAGGCTACCTAGTTTTCCAAAAGCTAGTCACTTCCTTTTCCTCCTTGGATATTGGGGGGGTGGGGGTGGAAGATTTTTTTTTATAGGGGTTTATACGTAGGTCTAAAGCGCCACGCTCTTTTTTTCCCTTCCCTAATTTTGCCATTAACCTGCTGCTGGATGAAAGTATGTGATTGACAATGAGTCATGCTGACACAGAGACATAAGTGTTTCAGTGAATCTAAAACTTGTGGAATTTTACTCATTACTAATACAGTGCTCATTTTTCTTCTCTCAAATTCTGTGGAAAATCCTTATATGCAGCTTTAGTATTAGGCCCCCAAAGGCATAAACCTATTACTGAAGTCACACAATGTTATTTTACATGAAACATTCTGTCCTTTCTAACTTGAGCTTCAGAAGAGGAGTCAGTCCCCTTTTATTCCTGGTATACAATAATGAAGATAATGGAGTGGGTTTGGAGAAGCCTTATACACTGTGACAGACCTCAAGCCCTTGCCCTGAGGGTCGTCTGCCGACTATGGGATTCCTTTTGCAGCTAAAATCATTAGGAGAATGAGATACAGGCATGTTTTTCTTCTGTTTTCTTCAGGCATCAGAGGATGGCAGAGACTCTCTGTCTGTCTGTTCTCCTCATTTGTAGAAATGAAATGGAAATCTCTTTGAAGTCACTGAGCTTGACACAAGTTTGTGAAAGAAAAGACCAAAGCAACCACTTAGCTTTTCCTTGCACTATTAATGGGATTGGATTGCTGTATTTTAATTTATGGCCTGTGCTTGTGGAAAATTAAATCTCTGAAATCTCTGTAGCCTTTCCCCTAAACGTATGGCTTGGCTTCTGGAAAAGAAAGAGGTAAACAAGTAAATTCCTCCCTATTTTTAGAATAAGCTGGGGTACTCTTTGGTTCCTTACATCTCCTAACTTTTCATAAAGAATCAATCTTCTCTTTCCATTTTGGCAGTATATGTTTGTAACAGGTTATGTATCTGTTCATCTTTAAAACCTTCATAGTGGGTCTTCTGAGGCCAGATCCATGTTGTTGTGTGGAATTAGTAGGAATACTGTCTAAAGAAGGATCGTATGAACAGCTGCCTGCCAGAGACCGAATACACGAGCTTGTGTGGGTACAGTCGGTCATCTGCATGGCTCATTCTTCCTTGGTAAGGGCGTCTGAAACTCAATTCAGTTGGGCTGTTTAAATGAATAATTTGAATTTTCTGTAAAGGCACGTACACAGATATACATACATACATACGCACACACACACACGTATATATAAAATATATTATATGTATTTAGACATAAATGTATATGAGCACACGCACAAATTATTTATTTATTGTGTTTCATATTTTTCCTGCTCCAAAATTTTGATCTTATAGTCCTTAGGTCTTCAGAGGGGGAACAGTTAATCTCAGCTGTTTAGTAAGAAGGGAATACGTGTGTTTGCAGAGCTTTAGCAGGCGATGTGAGTACTGGATCTTCATGTATTGCAGTAGGCAGCAATGCTATAAGTAATTACTTGTCGTGAAAAAAGGAATGAGAAGAGCCTCTTGGGCATGATTTTTGTCTTCTGAACATCCCCCAAAGGCTATTTGTATTTGATGTTTAAGTTTACATTATAAATCACAACACCTGTTAATGTGGTAATTTAAATGACTGTTGTTCAAGCAGTTCTGTAATCTATAAAAGTGAGCCATACTGAATTCGGGCTCTGTAGTTGAGGTATCTCCTAACATTATCAAGCTTTTAATCAGCAAATCTTGTAAAAAAAAATCAAGAGGTCTCCCTCTTTTTAAGCCATAAATTCCAACACAGGCCATTCATGGGCACAAGAAGGGTGGCCTTTGAAATGCAGACTCTTGTTTTTAAATCACATCTGATGAGATGGGAAGAAATAAAGCGCACAGATTTGGGAAAGGCCTAAGGGTACTGTAATTGGTTGAGCTTTAAAATTCTTTTATTTGGTTCTTCACTGCCCCTTTGACAGAGTACATGTTGAAGAGGCTTTGTAATGCTTTTCCACTGAAGGACAAACAAGGGTACTTTACAGTTGAGTACTTTCAAGTTTTGTTCATACACTCCTGCTGCTGTGGAAGGATGCTTCAGGTGCCTTGTGGTTCCATGTTCATCTCTGCAGTCTGTCGCCAGAAAATGTGTCTTTTCTTGTAGAGCAGGCCAGCATCAAACTTCCGCGCGCTTCTTTCAAAGGCCCTGCCATATGGAAATATGCCTTCATATACTGCTGATACAAATAAAAAAACAATTAAAACATTTGAAAGATTAGGTTTGTGAAATCGGCCTATGTGAAGAGAAGGCCCTGTTAAATACTGTAGCTTAAATTTTTATTAACAAGTGCTTTAACTCTAGAACAGAGGTAGCCTAGTTTGAAGCCTTGCCAGCTCTGACTTGCTCAAAGTGAAGTTTATTCATTTGTTGCCTTCAGTCTTTAAGTGTTTTCCTTCTCAACAGTTTAGCCTGATAGTCACGGTTTATTTCAATGGATGTTTTCAAAATTTGCTTAGATTCCCTTCCAACTCTCTCTTCTGGCATCCTCAAAGGTTTTTAGCTTTTGGATTTTTCTTCTTCGTTTTGATAAAGGCATCTGAGGTGCTGATACAGCATCTTAAATATAGAAGAAAGCATTATGGTCAAGTGAGATACAGAAAACTTGTGCTTTTGGAGAGAAGATGCAGTCCCTCTCCCCCTCCTTGGTTCAGAATGAAAGTCTTCTCTGATGAATCTCTACAATTAAAATTTCTTTCTTGGTTATGTTCACTCCATAATATTGAACAAGCAGGAGCCAAAGCAAAATGCCTTCTCTTTTCACTTCCCATCTTTAATGACACAACATATAAGTGGTTCAGCAAGGCAAAAATAATTATTTGGGCTCCTGTCTGCCCTTTATTCCCCAGGTAGCCAGATTCCTCACCAGCTGTGATTCATTTCGGTAGGGGTTTTCAAAACTTGGTGTCACTTTTGCCCCCACGTCATTTTGCTGTGTGTTTCCCCTGTTGTATTCCACCTAGATCACTTTGCAGTTTGCCTTTGTTTTTTGTGTGCTCTTGTTCTTTTAATTTTTTTTTTTTTATTATTATTATTTTATTTTCATTTCCCCCTCCCCTGGAAAAGCCATTAGCTTTCTGACCTTCATTTCAGTCCTTGGATAACTGCTGGAAAAACCTCTGCCCCAGACTGTAATACCCAGATGTACATGGGGGAGTGTGTCAGCTCTTTCTGTGTGCTCGTGTGCCGCAGCTTTCGGGGATGTCATTTATTCAAGAGTGAAGAGCAAGCCACCTGTTTCTCAGGCCTCTTGTCCCTCATATTAAAGGTTCAAGCCCTTGCTGAATAGTAACATCTTAATCTGGGCAACATACACACCATTTAGCTGAAACCTATTTGTCGAGCTAGCAGGATTTGTGGGATTTTTTTTCCCCTTTTCTCTTACCCCTGAGGCACTTGTCACGACCGTGCATTTTAAAATTAATCAGACCTCCCAGGCTTGTGTGACTGTGTGGTTTAACATGAAGAAGTGGATATCGAGCATTTGCCCTAATTAAATAGGCCTGCTTGGTTTTGTTCTAGTGGATGCTTGGTCTTTTTTTTAATAAGAGCTGCTTACGGAGGAGGCACGGCCAGCTCTAGAGTTAGTGGAGAGCTCACTTCAAAGTTTTCCCCACCACCTGCGCCCGGGATGCTGAGACCTGAAGGGCTCCCTGTATTCTTTTTCAACAGCACAATTTGTGGGAAGTGAGTGGAGGGGGAAGGGGGAAATGCGTCCAAATGAGAGAGAGAAGGAGAGGTGAGGAGCTGGGACGAGCATGTGGATTGGCTTTTGAAGTTGATTAAGATGACCTGTCATCCTGTCTGATTAGCTTTAGATCTCAGTCTGTGCCATGAGCTATTCACAAGGCTGTCTTGTGTCTTCTGTTTACCAGAAGCGAGGGAAAGCCTCTAGTACAGCAAGGAGCAACATTTGCAGCAACTCCCACTTGCTTGTTTAGCTAATGAAGTAGCCTTGTAAAAACACTCTTAAGTTTGGAGCTGTTGCTTACTTTTATTAGATACATGTCTGTTTAACACTGATATTTTTAAGGTGGTTTGAGGGTTGCCAGCTTTACACATCTGTATACATCTCCTGCATTGTACATAAGCTGTACTGGGAAGATAGAATTCTTTTCATCAGCTTTCCTTCTCATACAGTTTAATTGTATTGTGGTTTCTGCATTGCCTCAGGAGAAAATGTGCTATATGTGTGTGATTCCTATAATGTATGAATTCAAAAAGTGCTCAAAAACCAAATAAAAGGAGACTTGGGGGGAACTCTCCGCCCTAAGCACCCTAAAACCTGTTACACAGTAATTAAGGACGGATAGCATTTAGCAATTCAACAAGTTAATTTTAGCCAAAAAATAGTAGAAAATTTGGAACAGTCAACATTTTTAGACAAAATGTTTCTTTGGAAATGAAAATGTTTAAGATGATTAATCTGAAAGAGGAATGAAAACATTTCAATTAGGATTAAATAAAACACTTTGGGTCAGGTGGAAACAGCTTTTCCCCTGACTTGGTTTGGCAGCTGAAATGAAAAAACACGAACTAGTCAAACAAAAATGAGTTGCAAAACCTGGTGAGGTTTTGGGGTTGTTTTTGTGTCTACTGACCTGAAAAGGACAAATGAACAGTCGTTATAAAGACACTTAAATATATCTGAACATTACACACTGTGGTTTTGAGGGCAATCTGTAATATTAGTCAGAAAAGCTTTCAAAATTTGATTTCCTCCAAACATGCAAATTTCTGTGCCTTCGGAAGCCTCAAGTCGGCAAAGTTTTGCAGCATCTAGGGCATTTTATTTTGGAGCAGATTTTGGATTTACATTACACGAACTTGGCCTGTCTTTGCACCGAAACCTCGGAATCTGTTCTAGAGGGCCTAGAAATCTGCAATTGGTACACCCCAGAACTTAACTTTGCTTTCTATTAAAATTCTTGCAGTCCAGTACACAGCAAAAAGAAAAGCTCTATTTATTTTTTTTCATGACAGTTCAAATTGCTGAAGTAAAACCCAGCAGGTAGGATGATACTCCATTGATTTAAAAGTTTATTGTACGTCCGTGCACTAACTCACTGCCATCTTTCTCTTCCTCTCCCAGTATTATTATTCCTATTTTATTTTTTATTTCAAACCTTGGCACAACCCAAATGTAAAGAACATACTGCCACTGCCAAGCATCTGTCTGGTGCTTGACAGCATCATAGAAACCCTTCCAGCGTTTCCTCTGGGTTACTATTGGTTATTTAACAACACAATGCAAACGGTGCAGTGTGGGTGTATGTGAAAAGGAAAGAAAGGTTGAGGTGGGGGGAAGGAGCCCTGCATGGGTAAATATGTCTTTCATCATATCTTTTGTTTGGTCTGTTTGCTGTGTGCTATTCAGTAGTCAATAGAAGTTGTTTGACGGTTCTCCAAAAGGGTAAGAAACCTTTTCTTAAACTTTTATTCTCCTGCTTTTGTCTCAGTCCATAAAGTTTTCTGCCTTTGTTTTTCTTGCCCCACTTTGTTGTCACCTGTCTGTTGTCAAAGGGGTTTTGTCGCTGCTGTTTCGCTGATGTGAGGTAAGCCGATACTTAGAAATGCTCCTGATTGGGGAGCTTTCTTGTACAGGTGAAGTGGACTTTAGAGAGATTATGAAAGATTTGCTGTGCTGGTCTTTGGGGCAATGGAGCTGTTTCAAGCTTGCGTTTTAATTTATTTATTTAGCCAGAGGATGAAAGTGAAAAGTGAATGAAGAGAAAAATCAGGCTGTGCCTTCTGCTGAAGAATGCCCCGTTAGCAGTTGTGTGACTTGGTAAGGCTTTCTGAGATGTTTAGCCTTGATTTAATTCTTATTTAAGATCCCTCCTCCCAGCACATTAATATAATGTCAATGTAAAATGCATTGCATGGTGTAATTACTGGAGAGAGCAGTAGTTGGGAAAACAGACGGTAATTGAACACATGGCTGTTTATTACAACAGGACAGTGCTCCTACGCTGGTATTTAGGGCATTAATAGGGAAGAATTGATTTGTTGTTTTAAGATGAATTCAATCACTGTTGCTTAGGCCTTTGTTTGTTCAGGCCGAGTTATGCTTTGTTTGTGTTATGTGCCCAAGAGGTTTACACACCACAGCGTGGCATTAGTCATGCAGAGGGCTTGGGAGCAGAGAGCCATTTAAATGAACAAAGGACATTTTTCTTTTTGGCTCTGTTTATCTTCCTCTCCAGTTTTGTTACCCTCTAATCTATCTCCATCTCTCTCTCCCTCCTTTCTCCCCCCCTCTCCTCCCCACCCTAAACATTTCTAATCAATGCAGAGGTCCTCCCACTTTCTTCCTTCCCCCCCCCTTCCTTATTCACCCTCTTGGAGACAAATGGAGCTGTGACTGACAGGTGGCGACACAGGGTTGTGGCATGGGGTAAAAGGTGTAAATAGGAGTGGTGGCTTCAAGGTTTTGCAAGGCAGAGCTGGTTTGGGGGCTGGGGGGAGCACGGATTGCTTCCAAAGTGAGCAGAGGGGAATGAGCTGTACCCTGCGCATCTCCACTCTGGGAGTTTTGGATGAGGGAGCGCGTGCACCTTTTGTGGGTCCTGCTGGCTCGTGCTCTGGATGAGCCCTGTGCAGGGCACATCCTGGGACTGACTGAATGAGCGTCCTGCCCTCTTCTCACTGATGCATGTTGGAGGGAGGAAGAGAAAACCATCTGACTGAAGTCGAATTCCTGGTCTCCCTGTTGTGAGCAGCACGGTTTATATTTTAGGCTCACTGTGCTTGAGAGGAATCTCATCTTGATTTATTGCTGGGTGTGGGAGAGTTAATGGACACTTCAGGGCGATGTGGGCCAAATTCTGCTCTCAGATGCAGGTTCATCACTCTCACTGAATATGCAAGAGCTTTAGGAAGGCAACATTTGACCCAATACAGGATTTGTAAAGAACCCAGCGTGACTTGGGTTTTTTTATCCCTCTACAGACAGGGATTAGGCCTGTTCCTAGAAGGAGCAGTATTAAAAGAACTGAAAGGTAACAACAACAGCAAAGTCTGTGGGGTCGCTCGTTGGTAGAAACTTTTATTGCCTAGCTGGTAAGATACTTGTATCTAAGTACAATACTGCAGGATGAATTAGCCCCCCAGACTTGCCTTTTGGGGGTACAGAAAGCCCTGGCTTAGACAGGACAAGGAAGGAGAAGCACAGATGTGTGACACAGAGAGACAAATTCTTCCTGTCAGGTAGAAATAGCAATTTCATACACTGCAATGTGCAAGGAACCTCCGTTGTTCATCTGAGCCTTTTAGCTGTAATTAATTAAATTATTGAATCTGCAAATAAATAATAGACACACGGGAGATGAGATCTATGGATGTGAAGTCCAGCAGGTTGTGTAAGGGACATGCTACTTGGCTACTAATTATAAATTTTTTCTAAATATCTAAAATTGGAGTTGCAAAGGCCAGCCCATATGCCCAAAGGAAAATATCATTCCCATCTCAAAAAAAACCCCAAACAATTATTGTATTGCACTGCCAATAAACAAGAATGATAACAGCCAAAGATTTAAAAGCCTCAAAGTTGCAACTGGTGTCCAAGTGCTTTATCAGAAAGGAAGGTGTCTCTCCTGACTTGGAAGTGGTTATCCGAGTGTCCTGTTTTTCCAGTACAGTTTGGAATGTTACATTAGTCTTGTACTGTAGATTAGGCCACACAATCTTAAGGTAAATAGTCTAGAGACAAAGATCACATGGAAGAAGAAAGCCTCTTGGTTTTTTTATGCACGCTGATGTTTTTATGCTAAACTTTTTTTTTTCTTTTCTGTTTTGCCCACAACACATATCCCATTTCTGTAACTCCCACAGAGTCAGGCACTGGGGGGGGGGAATGGAAAAGCAAAAAAGTCACCAACTAACCAGAAAAATTGTTTTCAACTGTAGTGATTACTGTGTATTCGTTTGATCCTGTAGGTTTGCTGGCTTGTTGCAAAGTGTAAAGCATGTTAATGTATTTTTGCTGAGATATCTATATACAAGACTTAAATAAAGCCATGTATTTCCAAATAGTTATATTTCCTTGTATATGAAATTAATATATGAAGATGAAACTAGAGGACAGCAGGCTCTTGCTAATGATTGTCAGCTGCAACAATTCTGGATTCCACACTGAGCTCATGTACAGCCTTAATCAGCAATGGTGTTTAACTAAATATGGAGACATTTCACTGAAGATTATTTTATTTTAAGTCCTTTTTTTTATGCATTTCCTCTTGCTGTGTCATCTAATTGATTCGCGATTCCTGTGAAGCTTTCGTGTATGGGATGCATATCCAGGCAAAATGCATTCTTCTCTTACTAGTTTGGCCGAGTCAATCCTGTCTGAGTTCAAATGAATTAGGGAGCTTTCATTAGTAGTCATTCTGTAACTAAACATAAAATTATTAGATGAATAATATACATGACATAGCTGTTTAGGACCTTGTTCTTTCTGCTGAAAAACAGATGCAGTCTTTTTGAGACAATCATGGGGCTTTTTATTATTATTATTTTATTGCTAGAGAGGGTACTGGATGGGGGAGCACCGTACCCAGTGGATGCTACACAGTATGCATCACCCAATATTTTAAAGTATGGGGCTCACAAAGACAAAATAATGAGAGGTGCTTTCTTACATTGCCAGACTGCAAAATTTTCCTAATATTTCTATGTAAACTCATTTTGTTGGTTGTTGCTTTTGTTCTGGCCTTATGCCATAAATATAGCATGGAGCAAACTGCCATTAAAGTGCTGGAGAGAGTTCAGCTGCCAGTTCCATTTCATCATTGGTTTCTCACAAGTTGGTGCTAACAATTGATTTGCTTATATTGGACATTGCAAATGTTCACCAGAAATGGGACTGTAGCTACCAACCGCCACACTCCTGAGTGTTTTCAGGAGCACGCAAGATGCAGTATGCCTGTTTTTAACTCATCTGCTTCAGCTCTGTTAGCAGACGAGTCCCTGTAGACATAAAGGCAGGTGAAAAAGCACCAAGAAGAGAAGAATGGAGATGCCTGCTGTATTTGCACAAACAGGCAACGTTGTGGGAAAATGGAACAGGGAGAAAATTTTACTAAGCTTTTCATTATAAGGAGGTTAAAAGTTGTGCTGTAACCTTCTTCAGACCTTCCTTTCTCCCTTAGAATCCCCCTTTGCAATCTCATTAATCTTTGGATAGGTAAAATACTAGAGGGGATTTGCTTTTTTTGCTCCTTTTGTGGGTTTGTTGGTTTTTTTTGGTTTTTTTTTGGAAAATCTTGTTCCTACTAGGAGAGGGCACTGGGATTGTTTAGGCAATGCCAGGTAGCTTTCCTCTCAGGCTGAATGCAGTCCATAAAGCTGTCAGTTCTTTAGCTTAATACTGGGTTTTAGTGTATTAATTCAAGGCTTTCGGGGATCTAGGACACAACATTGTGCCAGGAGTGGGAACTAAAATTAGAGGCAGACTTTTGGCTGTGAGAGCTGCTTGAGGCTACTTAGGGTGAAAGAGGAGGGAAGAGACCTGATGTCAGTCACAGCCTAAGGACTGCGAGATGTCCAAAGCATCCCTCAAAAAGTAGATACAGGTTTTTCTGCAACACTCACTATGGTGAATGACCCTTCCTTTTTTTGTCTTATCCCACTCACTGATACAGCACTCAGTGGTTCATTTCACACTCCAAATCCATGTTGAAAGCTGTCTTAGTTCACTTGTTATACCAAGAACTGGACTGTGCTGAACTGGGATTGTAATTCCCACGTCCTCCCTCCTCCCACNACCTTAAAAAGGTGTAAACACTGTGAAATGTGAAACAAAGTTAAATTCTTATGAAGCATTCTAAGTTTTCATTCATAGAAAGCAGCTCCTGATGATGTAAAAAAAAAAGATGAGGCGAAATAGGGCTGAGCAACAGGAAAATTGTTTTGTCCGCCTTCACTTCACTGGATGTGTTTTATTATGTAAAATTTTATGCTCTTGGCTGTATGTGAGAATCATTTCCCGGTAATTTTTTTATATATCATAATTCTGTTAAGGACTATGAATGAGGAATAATTAGGCATTATTGTTTGGTTATGTAGATTCTCCTGTGATTCTTTCTTGTTTACTTCATTTAAACTGTCGATACTGCTCTTGCCATGTAGAAACAATGACTGTGTTACTTCATGAATATGAGATTGCAGGGACCTTGTTTTAGATTGCTGTGGCACTTGTTCCTCCTCTGTGATTATTTCAGGCTATCTGAAACATATTCTTTCTTTTGAATGGAGAAATAGTCAGAAGCACAAGTTGGTAGACATTTCATCTTTACTAAAACATCTTCAGTCTTTACCTTATACTGGCTTGTCTCTTTCTAATAAAATGAAGGCTGCACTTTGGCACTGCTGTGGGATTCACAGAAACATAAGAGGAGGGCCTGATTTAAATGAGATACGTAGAGACAATTCTGCAATATGAAAAATTTGCCTTATATTCAAACAAAGAAAGATTTGTAAGTTTTTATTGTTAGGGGAAAAGCACTTCTCTGAAATCTGTACTGTGAATCTAAACTCTGATATTTTGCTTCTATTCTTGTACAGCACTTTCTTTGATGACTGCTGGAGTTCTGATCTCACAGAGAGAGGAGACTATTGGAGTTGAGATTTCTTGAACAGAGCTTAGGGGATAATATTGTGTTTAGTTTGTTTCACTAGATGCAAGCTAATCAGAGAATAATTAACAGTCAAAATGCCAAGGTCCTTGTTCATGTAAAGGATCTGGTATTGAAGTCCTCAATAAAGTAACACTCGTGTTGAATTCAATGAGACTTTAAACTGAACAAATGCTTCAGGATTTGTTCCCAGCTTTTTTCTCCCTGTCAGTTTTTAATGAGCATCCCATAAAAGTGTTTAACAATTGTACTGACTTTGATTTTTCAAGGTTTGGGAGAAAATTGCTTTCTCAGGTCGGGAAAAAAATGTTGAAACAAAAAATGCACATTTTCTCATCCTGTTGTCTAACATAGTGTAAGCAGATTCAAAGACTGTCTCACATCATGCTTTCTGATAGTTAAGGATGTTATAAAGAGTATTGTAGAGAAAACACTGGGAGGAAGAATTACAGCTGATAGATGGAGATATTTTAGACCTCATCCTAAATTCTTGGGATTGAGATAAAATTTAGATAGCAAGGCAGTTACCGATGCAAGTTGTCTGCTTGTTTTATAAGTAAAAGGGGGAAAAAAATGCCACTGCTAAGACCACCATATAGAGACAATGGCGTTTGAATACCATGGTTTTGTGTCAGAGGAAGCAGCCTAGTGTATCTGGATTCATCCTTTGCCTTGCTTTCCTCGGTTGTCACTGAGAGCTCCCAGGCTGAGACAGATGGCTGCTGGTTTAGTTGTGTGCGTGGGAGACAGGAACTTCCACATGTGATTTTTTACCATTTGGTAGTAATTAGTTTGTTGTATAAATTAACATTAACTGAACCATTCTTCAGGCATTGTTTGTAATTATTCTTTGAGCCTCTGAGTTGTGTAAAGAAAGAAAAAAGCAGGGAAGAAACTGCTTCTTATTTTGTGCAGGGAAAGGACTCTATCATTAAGCAGAACAGAACAGCAATTATCATCGCATGCCCAGTAGACTGAAAACTTTGAAAAAGCCCTTTAAAAAGCGAGATTTTTTTTTTCCTCTGGAAATGTTAATGGAAATTAATGATTTAGATGTGCAGATAGGCTTTATAAAATTTGTAAGAATAAAGTATGGATATAAGCAAGGGTAATCAGGCCTTCCTGACATCATCATCATTACTGCAAGTACAACTACCACTGCTGCTACTTTGATGTGTTTATAAGGAGTAGAGGATTTATTTATTTTTTAAAATATATGTTCTCTCAATATTATTCCATTTCCCCCTCCCCCCCACTCTCTTTGAACAATGATT
>VZTA01001140.1:49082-93093 GCA_013398855.1 Mohoua ochrocephala
TTTTTGAAACATTTCCTGATTTACTTGTGGTAGGCAGTAGGGATCTTGTGCTGCATATCAGGAGATGAACTATCAGTGCTGGTTTTCTCTGGGGATTTCTGTCATTTCCAGCAACCAGCCAAATTGGAATTGTCAGGAGAACAGCCTCTCGCATGTTCCTTGGCACTTCTGCTTCCAGACTTGGCCAGAATCCAGACATGCAGAGGTTCACGAACATGAAAAATAACAGGGAAAATGCCCTCTGGTATTAGCCCAATATTTTAGGAACGTATTGGGAATCTCTAGGTTCATTTGCTGGAAAAGTAAGTAAGAAAGCAAGTAAGAGAGTTTTATATCTCATTATACTAAAGTTTTTCCCCTTCCTACCCAGGAGTAGGTAAGAACTGGTATTGACGTCTGTCTTTTAATAGAGCTCTCCTACCCTGGATACAAAGCTGGCAAGATGGGCAATACGGCCCTGTGCATTAAATCCTCTCACACATAGACTGGATTGCAGAAGTAAAACTCAGGTACAGTTCATCACACGGTACTCCCCAGCTTCATTAAAATTAATTCGGTGGCCAAAGTATACCCTCCAGAGAAAGGTTCATGCGGCTTGAGTTTAAAAGTGTCCTGGTACTTTCTTGTGAAACAAAATGAAGGCAGTTTTACACCCAGACTTGAAACTTGTCTAGGCAAATTGGTATGTATCGTGGTTTTACTTCAATTTGTTGCATACAGGGCTCACACACAAGAGGTGAGTTTGGGTCTTATTTCTTCTCTCCAAATTGCCATTAATATTTACATTTGTCCAGATAAGTAGTTTTGCCTGGACAATAAATGCTAAAAGAGGACTTGAAATTCTGAAATAAGTAAATAAATGCAGCTTAGTTAAGAATTGTTCTGTTTTTCTTGGCACAGTGATTTAGGCTATATGAAGCTTTGTGCTGTTTGGGGAAGAGGAAGGTGGGAGGGAGTGAGTGGGAGTTTTGGTGGCTGGAAATGTAAAGACCGTACAAGCTGAGTACGCTGAAACCTGCAGCTAAGGGACAGCTGCCATGAATGGTTGTCTTTCTGGTTTTCTTTCTGGCAATGGTTCATGCTGTAACTGAAGGTATCTGTGATTCTCCAACTTTTGATATCAATGAATCAAATATTTTCTGAACCATTCTATTGAGCACTTTTTTTTTTTCCTTCAACTGCAAAAACTGAAGGTGCCAACCATGCTTTGATATTGGTGTGGCAGTGTGGTGGATGGATTTTCAGTCAGATGAAGTGAGCACATGAGCTTTTCAGTTCACTTTCACGCTGCTGAAGAGCTGTGGGGCACGAAGGAAGAGCTGAAGGCTTTGTTGTAAGAAGTGTACAGCTGCGGCATCATTGTACCAACCATAGGGCTGGGGTTCTTTCATCCCTGGAGGAATACAGGCAGAAAAGATCAGTCCTGTGGTGGAAAGCACAGAGCAGACTCAGAAAACGCAATTTCTTCTGGGTTTTGTTCTGTGTGGTGTTTTTTCACAGATTTGCCACATGAACTTCATTCTCTGTGTCCAGTTTCTGTGGTTTCGAAGTACGGTTGATAGTGATAGTAGCTGTATGCTTCTTCACAGTGGTGAAGTTTAATTACTGCTTGGGAGACGCAGCCTGACAGTGGTCCTGCTTGACAAGAAGGTACTAGACATAGATCTAAGGAAGCAAGCTCCCTGGAAATACTTGCCTTTTACAACTCAGCCCCATTTGCATAACCAGAAATGAGATTGCAGGTTGAGTTTGGGAGCCTTTGGCCTGGATTCAGTAGCACAGCTCACTTTTGCCTTAATGGAAATGCTGCAAGTGGAGCAGCTGCAGAGTCAGGCCCGGAGGGTTCTTGTGCCATGGGAAGTTGGCACAGTGGCCTCATGTGGTAGTTACACTACTAGGAAAAGATGTAGTTCCCATAGATTGTCCTAGATTCTCCTTTCTTGGACCAGACAGTTCTCCTTGCTGGATCTCTTGGAGCTCGTACCCAGAGCAGGGACTGTGCTGGGACATCCAGCTGTGGTCCTGGGGACGTGCAGACCTCACTGTACAGGACAATAGCCTGAGAAGCAAAGATAAAATCAGCCCCTCCTTGCCTGTCACATAAAAAATTTCTTGCTGTTTCACATGCTTTTCCTCGCACGCCTCGTAGAATTTATTTATTTATTTTGTGGACATGTGAGTTATGTGCTGTGGCATGGCAAGAAGGTGAGGAATTTTTTGTTTTGTTTTTAGTTTGGGGAAGAAGCGGGTGGGAGGGAGCGTGTGGGAGCTCCAGTGACTTGGAGCTCAAAGAGAATGCATTAATTAACCCAGGGGGATTGCTGGGATGCAGGAGTGAGGAACTGCAGCTTTAAACCCAGTGATCTTTATCCATTGCTGGGTTTGGGTCGCAGACCTTGGATAAGAGAAGGGGGAAGAAGGGTGAGCAGGAGGGTGGGCACAATGGGAACCAGATGTTTCAGTCTGGTGGGGGTTGGCCTCTCTGTTATTGTGCGACAAGCCACCGATCTCCCCTGCACCCCCAGCCTTCGAAAGTATGTCATTCTTCTCTGGACTCCTTCTGTCCTCTGCTCAGGGAGGGGGAGAAGAAAGTGGGGAGGGGGTCACACATGCATGCACACACACACGTGCAGACATGCACACATACGTGGTGCACACAGGCCCGCACAGACAGCCCTGGCTCTGCTTTTTTCCTTTGGCCTACCTTGTCGAATGGCCCTGGAAGACTAAACAGGTGTTATCTACTTTTGATTTCAGTGCATTTAAATTAATCCTGTCAGCTCAGCTGTTAAAACAACTGTCATCTCCAGCTGTTAGTAATTTTCGACTGGGCACTTTTACAGGTTGCCAAGTTCTGAGCCTGCATTGTGAATCTCTCTCTCCCTTTCTCTCGAAACGCTATAGTAACAATTTGGTTTTTTTTTTAAAGGGGACTTGCATTGCACTGTTTTTACAGCAAACCCTGTTTATTATATATTGAAATAATATCATCACAAAACCCAACATCATCATGCCAGACTTTGGAATAAAGAGCTAAACCATGTGTGGAGTGCGGTGCATATCAATCTTCTGTGGGTTTGTTGCAGCCTCTCTGTGCATTTTAAATTTGAATGAGAGATGAATCAACCTGAGGGTTTGGGAGGGAGGAAGAGGAGGGGCTCAAAATTTTTATTGCCAAAAATAAAGCTTTCATTTTAGAAGCACTAGTCTCCCTTTTCCCTTTTCTCTTACTGTATATTTAATTTTCATAACTAAATTAACAGGAGCTACCTTGAACTGAAAACATTTTAAATACCTTTCAGTTGTTAGATTAATGACATACATATAGTAGCCTTAAGAGTTGTAGAGGAAAAAAAATCATACATTGGATCCATGTTATCGATTTCAGTAGACACTCTCAAATGTGACTTATTCCTATGTGGTCAGGATCTATAGTTCATTACCAGTGCTTCAGAGTCAGGGAGCACTTGTGGATTACACAGACCTGAATCCTGGCAAGGAAGGCTTTCTGTTCCTTTAAGGTTTCCACTCATTGCAATTGTCTGGCCACATTTTCGACTGGTATAGAACTGAGGCTGCTCCCCGGACTTATGTTGCAAGCTGTCTTTAAAACACCGGAAGGGATTTTTCAGGCTTTTTTTTTGCCCATTCCTAAGAAAATTATGTGCTTAAGAAGTAGCTGTAGGTAATCTTTTTCTCAGCAGACCAGGTAGCCAAATAAATGGGAATCTTTAAAAAAACCCACGCTTTATATAGTCTCCTACATAAATAAGGTCAGTGTTTCTATATCTTGTAGTAAAACAAAGACTTCCTATTCAAAACCTCATTTCTTATGATTTTCATTATCTTTTAGTTTTTAATTTCTTCAAGAAAATTCTGTTAAAATAGGAAATACTCCCCAAATATTACCAGAATAATTATTTTCCTTTCACTTTTTATTCTTATGCATAGAAAAATAATTTTATTTAAGAAAAAAAAAAGAAAAAACAACCAAAAAACAAACAAACAAAAAAATCCCCTGTGGCAATAATATGAAAAATAAAAAGAAAACGATTCTGAAGTACCATCTAATTCAGCAGGGCAGGTGCTGATCTAATTTCCACCTTAAAATGTATCTCTGCTTTTTGGCATGTTCTGTAATGCAGAATTGCAGCTATCTGAGCAACATCTCAAATTCCAGCACAGTTATGGCTGTTTCTGAAGGACCCCACATTAATATCTTCTCAGAAAAATTTTATTCTTTATGAAATAACTGGATTCATATGCACCAGTCTTTGGGTGCACCATCATTATCTTTCTTCTCATGCAGTGCTACCATTTAAGTAGAATATGAAGCAACTTCCTCGAATTTCCCACTTCTTAGTAAACAACTGAAGAATTTTTCAGTTAAATGTGAAATGTTTAGTATCCCTCTTAGTATTAAAATCTGGAATACTAGCTATGAAGTGCACAGTGTGGAGATGTAAGACCAAATTACAGACATACTTACATCATACAATTGCTATTGCTGCTACTATTAGCAAGCGCTGTGGTTGCTTGTCTTGAATTCTGCAGATTACATGGATAAATACTGGAGTTACACTGGTACACCAGACCTTTTTCTGTATCGTTTAACGTTTCCTTAATGCAAGAATTTGATCGATAATATATTAATCTAAAATTCTAGTTTCACAGAAGCTGCTACTGGGCAGGAATGTTGTTAGATCAAAGCAAGTACTTCCTGTAAAAAATACTGCTTTTTTGAAAAACAAACTGAAACGACTGAAAATTCAAATAAAGATATACTATGATGGACTTCTCCCCAGAATATGAGCATTTTGTTTTAGGGAAACGAAAGAGTTCATGCCCTGATGCAGTTTCATTTATAGTGTATGTGACACTTCGTTGTTTAAATCTCCATCAAGCCCTGTTGGAAGATGCATTGCCAAATGTTCCTGCTTACAGGGATTTATCAATAGAGATTTAGTTTCTGCTTTGCAAGAAGCCCACAGTTGTTTGAAAAGCAACTGAATTTTGAAGCCAGACGTACTCATGGTCTCTGAGTTGGACTGCTGGTTCCTTACTGCTTTCACCTCTACATCTCATCCCCACCACCAACCTCAGGTTGACGTTGGACTCATGGCTTCTGCAACAAGCTGTTACCATCTACTCAGTGCCAAATACTGTTAAAGGTACAGCATTTTCTGAGATTAGATGGTGGTTAACTTAATGCTGCAAAGTCTAATTTACACGTATTTTCCTTGTCATCTTTTCTCTTTTGCACATTTCTTTCCTTGCAGGCACATAGCTTTAATCTCCTTTGGCATGGCACCATTGTAAAAGTCAGGTAATTCCAGTGACATCAGTGAAATTACCTGTGTGTAAAATTAAAGTGTGTGAGGCTGAACCAGATCCCAGTATCTTCAACATCCAAAATGTGTGTCTGCTTTGCTTGCTCAAATTAAACGGTACTTCCAAACCTTTGAGGGTTTTGTGCAACTTGAAAGATTCCATTAATCTTATCTGTATGCAGTAAAACCTTGTCAATTCACACTAATGATTCTGGGACTTAACAGGTAAGCACATTTTTCAGCTGGCTTTCCTGTGGGTGAGGGACTGAACCTAAACTCTTGACCCTACACATCTAAATTTAGGGGTATTCAAAATCTGAATTTTGCAACTCAAGTCAATATTTAAATTTCTGTGACTTTGCATGTCATAGTTTTGGCCAACTGATTTATGTTTGACAATCCAAAGGTGTAGGAGATATCTACATAAGCCGTAATCTCTTAGAAGATAGGCAGAGCACACATCCAAAGGGTGGAGGCTCTGGAATGCTCTGGCCTGGCTGAGGAGGAGTCTGCAGGCACACAGATATTCGTGCTGCTGAATTCAGAAAACTTGTTCCCATCCTTGGGGACCAAGGAAGCCCTTCCGTGGCCCAGAACCCAAGGGACCTGTGATACAGGAACATTTGTTCATCCCTTTGTTTCTTTCCTGTGCAGTTGAACTAAGTAGGAGAAGATTTACCTGAAGTCTGGCATTTGAGAGGAGAGGGAAGATTGCTCCATTGCTTTTCACCATTGACTGAAAAAATGTATAACACGAGGAAAACCAGCCTCTTTTTATTTATTCCTCTTCTGTTTAAGTTTTCCTCTTTCAGTTCCATATCTTATTTTCCCTTTCTTCCAGTCTTTCCACTTGTATTCTTGAAGGAGCTCATTAGCATCTATTAACTAGATTTGACGAGCATGAACAAGCATCTCCAAGGCAAGCAAGGAAAGCAACAGAAATAGCAAAAAATGATAGTGAAGATTTGATATCAACAGGACATGACTATGTGAAGTGCATCGCAATGTCAATATAGTGTAGAATATTGATAGGCTTTTAATTAAGCAGTGACTTCTGTTAGATGAGATATTAAATGCAGTTCTTGGCTGTTCTTACAGATCTCTAACCCCAATCTACAATAAGCTGTGCTTCTCAAGTTCCTGTGTTCATAAAGCCAGGAGAGCAAATTTAAAATTATCAGTATATTGCCATGACCCACTGTGTGGTTGTTCTTATTTTGGTGAAACAGTGACATTTTCAGTTTAGCTTGTTGTCTAGGAGTGAGTGACTATAAGTTAAGCTGAAAAAATCCTCATTTGCATTCAAGGATATGATGGTAAATGTATTGCTCAAGTTGATAAAACTTTCCTAAGTAAACAAGCAAGAAACCCTCTGTCCTGCTAACTATTGCCAACAATCTTTGATAGATACACCTCAAAGCAACTGCATGTTTTCACTTGTAACAACTTTTTTGTTGGATTTGCTTCCAACATGAGGAAAGAGGAGGTTTTTCACTTTCTGAAATAAAGCAGTTTTGGTACCTTTGAACAAAACTTTCTTTATATGCTGCTGATGAGTGTTGTGGACAATACAGTTTAGTTTTTCTGTCCTCTCCAAGTGGACTTATCCGTGGTCATGTGTGTGGATTTTTCTGATTCCATCTCTCTTAGGGAAGATGACATCTTTCAGCACTTTCAGAAAAACACAGGAGATAAGCACATTTACATGGCACTGGTGGGCTATCTCAAACAAAGTCAACAGAGTTAAGATTAGGACTATGTATTTTTCTGTGTGCCTACACATGTGCATGTGTTTATGTTCCTCTGAGAAGCCGATGTAAACAGATGCCTATTTCTGCTTTTCTGTGGAGGACAGGAAAAACAAAGCCTGGCATTTACATAATTTTCTACAAAGTTTATTATGTTACAAACTCATTGAGGCAGAGATGATGCTTACTTTGTGTTTTCCTTACCAGTAACTATAATGCTAGTATTATAAAAAATACCTTACCTCACATTATGTGCACCAGTAAAGGTAATGGTTCTCTATGATTTCCTTCAAAATTTTGCTTTAAAATTTTCAAAATCGTATCATTTTCTGAACAGTTGATGTGACAAAGAAGTACTGGAATTTTACCTTGAATATTGTCTTTTTAAGTGGATTTTATACTCAAGTGGTGAAGAAGCCACAAAATACATAATTGTAAGTGACTTTTCTCCCAGTCCATTTCTGTCTACCTTTTTCCACAGCCAAAAACTTTGGACTTATCCATAAGATATTTTTCAATAAGAGAAATGCTTATAATATTTCACCTATTTCTAATAGTTAGAGCTGACAGTTTTATGCTCAGATAGAGGAGTAAGTGCAGCTTTTTCCCTGGTGAGAAAAATCACTTTAAAATGAGTTCAGTGTATAATTACTGCATTTTTTTTCAGTTTCAGAGCATGGTTGTGAGGAAGTTACCGTGAGCTAAACTAAAAATAAAAATTTGCAACTTGTCAGCTATTTCTGATTCTTCCCTGCATGATTTGTCTGTACCTATTGTAAACTGCTGTAGTGTTGTCTCCTTTCAGGAATCACAAGTTAGGCTCTGGATAAGAGGGGTGTACAAGCAGTCGCTGGTGAGCGGCTCTGTTCTGAAAGGTCATATTACAACCTGTCTTCTGAGAAGTTGTTCTTCATTTGGGCAACATCCATGGCTGCTTTAGGGGTATTTCCACTTGGAGTTGCTGTGAGACACTAAGTCAAGCTGTTATCCTAACAAGTCAACCATATGAACCTTTTAGAATTAATGCTGCTCTTCTTTAATACACTCTTTTCAGTTCATTTTTTTCCTGCTAGAGAACCAGTTGATTAGTTTAGTTCTATTGTATAAAATATTTCTTTTCATTGGTACATTTAGCAGTTGTCACATCTTTGGTTTTAAGGGAAAATGTTGAACGTTCTGAGAGCATTTTGATACTCTTACAGCTATAGGGAATGTGACTAGAGCACGGTTTTAGGAGGCTTGGTTAGTTGGTTGCCCTGGTAAGAGATGTGCAGCAGTGCTCCTGAGTGTCAGTGGAAGGAAGGCTCATGCAAACAAGAAGGTTTATGTGAAACTGCGAAATACAGGAAATACAAAGAGTAAAGTGTAGGAATTTTGCTTTGATCCTTTTCCCATAATTGTATAACAGTTTGCAAACTGTCTAGTCAGAGCCCTCTCACTGCTTTTTTGGACTTAGCTGAAAGAATGTTAATGGTAAATAAAAAAGTTAATTATAAGCCTCTTTCTAGACTCAAGCTCCTTCCTGTGGAACTGCCCCTGCCCTGTTCTTCTGTCTTTCTCCCTGCTGCAATTACATTGAGTCAAAGTATTGGCAATGGTTTCTGTGTTTTAGGAGACGCCATTTAACCCTTTCCGTGAAGCATAAAAATCTGTATGGCAAGATGAAGATACTTCATGGAAAAAATTCTGAAAAAATTTTGTTCCATATTTCTCTTCCATATTTTAAGGATATTTATACTTCTAGGTATCTAACTTAGGTGGGCTAATTCAAATTCTGACAACACCTGCCCTGCTTCATGAAGTCCATGTGAAGTTTCGCCCTTAAACACCCAGCTTGACATTCCTTGATACCAGCTGAGATGCACAAAGGAGTCTGACGTAAACAGCCTAAACACACTTCTCCCATTCAGTCTACCAATATGAATCATAACTGTAATTCTAAACTTTAAATTTTCCCTACATGTGCACTGAAAATGCTGATTTTGCCAGGCAGACCAGATAATCTTAGCCAAGAGAAGAAGAAAGATCTTGAAGCATTCTCAGTTTGATGCATCGTGCCGTGGCATTTCATTGTGACACGATGAGACAATACCGTGATGCAGGCACTTTGACTTTTAAGTTTCACCTGCTGGGCAAACTCACCATGGTGCAGCTTCCCCTCCCACATCCCACGGTGGTTGCAGGACACAGCCATCCAAATTCCTTAAAGCCAAAGGCTGTGCTGGCAGAGCTCCAGGAACCAGAGCACTGCTGCTAATGCTCACATCTCCAGCCTGCATAGGGAGTGCTGGAGCATCTCACTCCTGGCTTGGATTCCTGGGCTTTCTTCTGTCCCAACCCTACCTCTCCACGGAGATTGTGATGGGAAGTTAATATTTGAGGGACATGTTGAGACTGTGTGATAGAAAAATACTACTTCAGAATCCAAAATTTTTCTTTGATTTCAGTGTGTGAACATGAACTTTGTTGTCATTTATCTTCTGTAATAGGTGATTTCACATAATTTGTTGACTATTCATAGTGTTAAAAGAACTACAGAAGATTAAATAAACCTGTCCATGAGTTACCAGAGGGCACAGGAAGTTGGTTGTATTGACATTCTGTGGATCCTCTAATTTTTTTAGGAGCACAGTGAATAGTTCAGGAGGGATTTTTGTGTTTTGGGATTTTTGTGTTTTGTTTTGGGTTTTTTTTTTTTGTATTTTCCATGCAGTCATTGGTGACAAAGAGACAAACCATACACTAACTGTATTGCATGGAACGACAATATCATGCTGCCTCATGACGCTAAATAAATAAATAAGTAAAACCAGTACAGCCTATTTGGCACACTTGTTGGCAAACTCAGTGAAAAAAAGGAAGAAAATGACCTAGAGATGCTGTGGTGTGTCCTCCCTTTAGTTGCTCTCCTTCAGATACTTGGTGCCTGACATTACACTGTTCTTAGGTTGGTTTTTCTGCATGAATAAAATGAAGAGTTTAATTCTTTTTAACACTTTCAAGAATTTCAAAATTTCTAACAGTCATCGTATTTACTGGTTGTCTAAGCCTAATGAAGTCAATGGATGTCAATGAACTTCGGATCAGAAGCCCAGATGATCTCCTGCTGGAATTCTCTTGTGTTGCATGCAGCGCTCCAGTATCACTGAAGCTGTTAAGCTTTGTCCCCTCTTTAGATGTGTCTTCTCTGTGTCAGGGGTAGAGCCTTCAGCCAGTGCGTGACTCATGGAATGATTGTATTATACTTGTGTAAAGTCTGCTGTGGAGAAGCTCTTGCGAGGTGACGTGGACAGACTTGAGGGGTGGTGCTAAGACATAATACTCATTCTTAAAAATAATTCTATGCATAAATTTTCAAATCGGATCCAGTAAAGTTCTGAAGAAATTTCTGGACAACTGCATTCTGGAAAAATACGTAAATGCAAATAATGTGGAAGGCAAGGCCTTGAGCAGGAAAGCTTTGAATGGAATGGCAGTGTGTAATTTCAGTTGTAAACAACATGGGCTAATTTTGCCTTGACAGAATTCAGCCAAAATAAGTTGTAGTTAAAAGGATTTGGTGTGCCATTCAGAACAGATAGCTAACAGTTTGAAGGTTTACAAGGTTTCTTTTAATGTGGTTATACTCAGACTGTATATCAGACAGCTTCAGGCTATTAAATTACACTCTCCTTGCTAGCACTCACTTCTCAGCTTTTAGAATATTTTCCTTTCTGTTTGTGTATTAGTTAAACACCATCTCAGCAATTCAGAAGCCAACACAAACCTTTTTCCAGAATGATTTCGGGAGAAGGAAAATTTAATCCAGTGATACATCAATGTTTCATTTTGATTTTTTCCTGAGCATTTTTGTTCTGTTTGGTCTCTGTCTACTTGTGT
Source organism: Mohoua ochrocephala (assembly GCA_013398855.1). NCBI lineage: Eukaryota > Metazoa > Chordata > Aves > Passeriformes > Acanthizidae > Mohoua > Mohoua ochrocephala. The sequence continues at coordinate 60,040 of VZTA01001140.1, forward strand.
AGTGCAGGAAGTCCCAGTAGTGTGGATGTTGAATCTCACATGCAGATCTGATCCACTTCATTCTGCCTGTACTGGAAGCAGTGGTGACCTCCAGGCTGAATGGCCTCCTTTTCCAGTTCTGGGAAAGAAAACTGGTCAGCACTGGTTTCCTGTAAGACTGTTCTCTCCTTTGAAGACCAAATCACCAGGACAGCTTCTAAAGCCCCACATTCTCCTGGCACTGCTGTGTAGACGTGTGCATGTGGTGAAACTGTGTTGACACGGTGCTTCTGCATGCAGGCACAGAAAGACTCACCATCAGTTTGCAGCAGAGTAACATTTCCACCTGAAAGCGCTAAGGATGTAATGCAAATAACTTGTTTTCATCCTCAGAGAAAAGAAACTAAAGAAAAAACCACCCATAAAAAACACCTAGAACCTCATAGGTAAGAAAAATGTGTAAGGTGATGTTGGTTAAGTTTTTTGAAAAGAGGTAATGATTCAAAAGTCTGTGCCCGGTTTCCCGATGAAGCTAATGGGCGTATTGAAGCGATTTCAACTTTCAGTGTGACTCAGGACCAGGAGTATTTACTTTACCTTAAAATTGGACTTGGTTTCCTACAATACTTAAATATTCTAAAGTTACATTCTAATAGTTCTTCAGTATTTCTTTCAAGTAAAGTGCAACTTTAGCTTACATTAGAAAAAGAAACAAAACTAATATTGTTAAATATCTATTTTAAAAACCCCTGTTTTAAATCAGCACCATTCCAGAAATGTGGTTCTGTCACTTCATTGTTTAGCCAGTAATAGGATATTACAGTAACCCTGTGAGGTGCAAACTCAGCCTGGGATCCCGTGCGCCAGGTCTTGTATTGACAAACTGTAAAGGCATTTCTTGCCTCAGAGACCAGAGACTAAAAGAAGCCTGGTGTAGATGAGAGCTAGGGGACAGGACGGTGTGGGGACCTGAGTTTGGATCACCTCAAGCTCACTCCTGTATTTTGGCCAGCACAGGGTATTTCCAGATAGGGATTTGAGCCTCGCAGCTTGGGCTCACACCTAATTAAGTCTGAATGTGGCAGAGTGAATTAGTGTGTGGGTGTACATTGTCACGTGTGCACCAGGGGCACCGCTCTGTGCTACGCTAATTAGCCAAGTTTTGTGAGAGGTGACAAAAAACAACTCTGGTATTTTTGTCTCTGGTGCACTTGGAATTTAAGTGAGAAGAGTAAGACAGTAATGCACATTGAATAATTTAATACTTGACATGCTTGTAGTTGTGGGTCACATTTGTCTTACAAAATCCTTTTGTCTGCGGTGTTTGGTTGATGAAACAAATTGAAATGTGGCATTGTGGGTAGAAATAGCATATCAATTCTGCTCTTCTTTACTCTGTTAGTCCCATTTGGAGTCAACAGAAGGAAGTATTTAGCAAAAAAAAGCATAACTTATCCAATTCCTGATAAGATGGACTGGAAAACCTGTCCATATAATTTCTCTCTCTTTTTAATGCTATTTCTGTAAACTAAAGTTTAGTTTTTCAAAGAGAGTATTTAAATCCCCCAAATCCTTCTTCACAAATGTACAACAGTTTTAGGAGAGGTTCTTCTTAAAATACTAGAATGGTGCTTTTCACCACACCTTTGTAACAACCAGATTAGATCAGTGGTTTTGCTTAAAAAAAAAAAAAAAAGGACAATATTAGTGTCATATAAAATTCACTTAAACTGGGCTCAGACCATGCTTTACAAAGGTGAATTTAGGGCCATATTTTAAATTTAGCACATCCTAAATGACTTGATGAATTCAGGCTACCTAATACTCAGTAGTAAGAAGAGTGGTGGTAGCTATTTTCACATAGTGTAGAGAATGCTGAAGAATTAAAACCTGAACTGTCTTACTGAAATATGCAGTATACATATTTCAGCGGCTACACTAAAAAAAGGACTTTGTTGGATTTATTTTAATTTTGAAAACAGTAGATTTGACATATTCAAGTTGGTTTTCTTTTACCTGCTGGCTTTTGCCTCTGGTAATAGCTAATAACTGGAGATGAGCAGAGAGATCGATCAAAGAAAAAAACTGTAAGGGAAAAGAAGATTAAATAAATGAGTAGTGGACCTACGTAGACACATAATGCACTGGTTTGTGTTAGTGGGAGGAAATCCAAGCTGTTCTCTGAAAGGAATCACTCTATGTCGAAAACATCACTCCATCACTTCTAGCATAGCCCGCATGTCCCCAGATACGCCCCTGGGGCTTAAAAGTTTCTAGATCCTTTGGGCAGCCTTGCAGCTTCAATATTTTGCTTTGTAGTGTCTCATAAGTAGAAGCCGGGTCCTTCCCGGACAAGGAAGTGAAAAGCTAGAGTTGAAATCCATACAGGAAATCAAAAGCTGCACCCAAGATCGAGGCACTCGGTACAAGTGTTGCCGTTTGTGTTTATAAAACAGATGAAGGCCTATGTGTCAAGTTTAAATTTGCAAACTTCTGGTGGTTTGTGTGTAAACACCAAAGTAGCATTAACATTGCTCTAAACATGGTTTTGTTTGCTTTAATATCCTATAAATTTTAGTCTGACATTAAATGTGTCATTGAGTGTGATGAAGCTGGAGGGTAATATCTCACTCAAGTGCCATTTTTGTCATCGTTCAAAACTATGGTAATGCATTTGATGATTCTTATCTGTTCTTCAGTGTCTGTGGTTATCTTTCTTATTTTCATTCTCATACATATCTGAGATATGTAGTCTGGATCTGGAAGATTTGATTTGCTGCATAAGTTGAAAGAACAGAAAAACCGATCCCCTGTTTTTATTTTATTTTCCTGCAATCTCGTAGACCTTGAAATTGAAGCTGGCACATATGTAAATAAAATCTTCTTCCTTGGATCTTTTGAAAGTTGATTTTCTCCACAGGTAAATTAATCTGTGATTCCAACAATGACTGTGGCAAAATCAACACAGTGGGGTATGGATTTCAGGATTCTTCAAAGTTCTGCATCAATAATTCCACTCTGCTCCTGTGCATGGATCTATCACTTAGCTAATTGTACTTATGGAACTGATGAAGAGCAAGCTTTGCTTGCTAGGAGAGATTCTGACAGAGGATTCAATGTTTGGTTGGAAACTGAATGAATACTTAACTCAGTCCTGATGCTAGTTTAATTTATCACCTGCCTGTTTATCTCTAGGAGTTTTTTACTCTGTTACAAAGTCGGGTAGAATAATTCCACAAAGCCCCAAAAGAATATTTTCAGTCATAATTATTTTTTCCCTAAAATTTTTCCTTGGTCAAAGTAAGGAGCAGTATTGCCCTGCTTGGTTTGTGAAGTGATTTTAAGAACAGAAAGTTTTTTCCATATACATACATATAGACATAGTGATGCACTTTAAAGTCTCAGTGTCTGAAAAAAATCTATGGAAAACATGTTTCTTTTACAAAAAAAAACCCCCACATTTTCCCCTCTTGTTGACATGGAATGATTATTAATGCAGTGCAAGGACAGGATGTGTCATAGTTACTAAACACTTCATGTTGGAACAGAAGTACACGTTAGCTTTATCTATCATACTTACACTTTCCTTATTCTTGGTGGCAAATATTATTAATCTATTGGAAGCGTGTATGCACACTTTTGGACAGAATTTTGGACAGAATAACAGCATGAACCTTTTTGAAAGTTAAGAAAGTTAGGAGTGAATGATAAAAAGCTTCTGCATTAGACTGTGCATTGCTTTTGTGCTGCTTCTATTCTAACAGCACAGCCACATGTCCGAGTAAAGCCTAACATTTAGCATTGCCTCTGTGAAAATTTATTTCTGTCCCTCAGGTATCTCCACGTGCATGTTAGAGTTGAGCCCTGCTATGCAGTCACAGGTTGGTCAGCAGACATTTGGTCTAATTAAATTCAAATTCTGATGTCCATATATCCTGTCAGGTTAGCTCAAGGCTTAAGATAACACTGGAGCCAAACTCCATAGTTCTCTGTGTTAACTGACTGTGTTTCTTCCTTTCATTCTACCCTGGAGCAGGCTGACTTTCTCTCCAGATGTTTCAAGGGTAGGTCAAATACTGTTTCTTTTGAGAATTCACATCAACTGGGTCTAAGACTGTAAGACCTGAGTCAGATTGGATCACTGAATAAAGAAAGAAGTCTCAGTTACTGTAACATTTACTGGGCATATTTCTGCTTGGTTGCAATGGAATAATGGAAAAATGCTAAAGAAATAGGGACTTTTCATAAAAACCCAGTGACCACCTTTCCTCCATCACTGCTCCTTAGTTCTGCTTCTCCTTCATCCTTGTGTGCAGAACATTTTACTACTTGACTCACCTCCCCACAACAAATTCCTCATACCTGTCTGTTTCCCCAGGAGCAGCTTTGGCCTGACAGCCTGGTATGTTTCTTTTGGAGCTTGTGCCTTGTGTTTTAGGATTTGGAATGCATCTTCATTTGTTTTGGGAAAGCATCCAACCTTTTCTTTGTGTTACCACAGTTAAAAATAGTAGGAAAATCAAACGCTCAGCACTGTTGCCCGTACTTTGTTAGATAGCTATGCACCAGATCCAAAGTTCTCCAAATAGGACAGAGGCTAGAAACCTTTTCCTGTGATGATATGCATGATAGTAATTGGTAGTGATTTCTATTTTGTTTTGATTTTTAGTTGAAATACACTGTTCATGAAAGTGCTTTTTATAGCTTAGTAGACAAATGGCAGTGGATGGCTTTTTTCTGAAATACTTTATTGCTTATCAGAATCTTCCCTCTCTTTATGAATAACTTTCAATTGCTATGTTAGCTTTTTTCAAAAGTTCCTGTGTAAGGGATAATAACCTGATGGCCTGGAAGGCCCCACAAAGTGCTGTAGCCCTACGTAATGTTTGTGTGTGGTTATGAAGAGAAGAAAAATCAACAAGTCGTAAGATTTGCTCTGTGCGCTTCTGAAGGGCTTTTACAAGTCCCAGGGATTAATAACAATACTGAATATTAGAATATGTATTGCAAATATTAAAGTATGTCACGGCTGCAGACAAAGTATGTCTGCAGTCTTCTGACTTCCTCTGAAGACAATACTGAAAGAGGTCTGTACTCATTTAATCTTCACTTGACAAAATTTGGCATTCTCAAGCAGTGTAGCTGTCTTTTACAAAACAGTCGAAGGAAGTTAGACACTCGAAACCAATGCTAATTTTGCTTAGAAATGGCAGCTTAAACTGTCAGATAGCAAGAAAGTAATGTTGCCCTTGTTACTCCTGTGTTTTTGTTTTTTTCCCTAGCTCAGAGGCTAAGCATTTCAGTGTGGACAGTCAAAGTTTGAGAAGTTAAAAGCAATCAAAAACAGAAGGACAGAAGGGGAATTTTAGGCAGTCCAATTAGTATGAATTATTTTCAGCATCTTGTGTGGCATAAATTAAGTTTTTCCTTTGTTGGCACTTGTGAAAAAATAACAGCTATTGATTAGGCCTGTCGAGCCCTCCTGGCCTGACAAGATATTTTACTGTAGTGTTGTGGGCACAAGCTAGAAATGATGCTGAGAGAGTGAGATCCTCTACAATCATCTTCTCTCATTGTTATTTTTAGTGGGCTTTTTTTTAGATGTACTGTATACAGTAGAACCTTATTAAAGCCTCACTTAAGATCCTCAGATAATCACCCTCACCAGGCTGCTTCTGAGAAGTTTTCAGCAAACCATTTTTAAATGCAGCAATATATTGATTTCTGAGGGGGGGCAAGTGGGAGGTTGCTAATCTGGGCACTTGGGTCAAAGCTAGTGTTCGTGTCCCCGATTCCTTATTTTAGTGGGAGTGGGCTGCAAGTGTAGGCGCATCTCTGTCACTGATTAGAACTTGGTTGTTAGTTTTTGGTGCTGGCAGTCTGAAAAACTGTGAATGTTGTCTCTTAAATGTAGAACAGATGTAGATTTTTACTCTGATAAAATGAAATGAGGGACCAGCACTGACAGTGGTATGAAGAAGAATTTCAGAGGTGACAGTGAGAAGATACAGCGTTTTGTTTTCATTTTCAGATCTGAGCTGAGCAGTAAATACTGTAATGTTTGCAAAGTGTCCCTTTTTCGGGGCTGAGTATAAGCATCTTAGGGTGAGATGGGCAAGTCTAAAGACTTCATGTTGTCAGGTGAAACAGGTAGGAAAGACAAAGTTTTGAACAATTTGGTTTCCTGAAATTTTTTTGTCCCTTTTAGTTTAGTATCAAAATCTGTAATGAGGGGAAATGCTGTTGCTTTGTTTTTTGAGTATCTTTTTACCAGCATATAGTCCATGTTTAAATCTAGCAGCAGCCTTTGATACTTGAGCAGCAAACAGTGCTAAACCATCAGTAATCCCTATACAAGGTGGATGATATTGCTTTTGGGTGCTTCTCTATTTTCTTTTCTAAATAATCCCAGACAGTTGTGGTCATATGTTCATTTGGCAGGAGGTGTCTTGAGTTTCCTTACTGTTACCTATTCAAAATTCCTGGAAAACCATTTGGAGATAGCGCATGATAAAGACCGCGGTATGCAGACTGAGATTTTCAATGTATTAGTGGATGGTAGGATTCATTATATTTTTCTTGTTTTTCTTCATTGGGGTTCAAGCTATTGTCAGGAACGATGACTTGTGTCAGAGAGAGTTTGAGTTCCAGTGCAAGGATGTCCAGCTCTGGCTGCCAGGGCATCTTCGTCTGTGGTCAAGGAATGCATGGAGTTAAGAATAAACCCCCAAAACCAGCTCTGATGAGAGAGTAGTAGAGGAAAGGATTTAGGTTTGGTGAATCATAGAATCACAGAATGGTTTGGGTTGGAAGGCACCTTAAAGATGATCTCATTCCAGCCCTGCCAAGGACAGGGACACTTCCAGGGACTGGGCATCCGCAGCTTCTCTGGACAACCTGTGCCAGTGCCTCACCACATTCGCAGTCACCCTCACATTCCTCATCGAGGAGTGAAGGATGGTTCCCATCTCCCTTCCTCATTCATCATGGTCTTTTTCTCGCCTTTGCCAGGAAGGTCATGCTTGAGATGTATGTGTCTGGTCCATTGTCTCTTTCTGGAGTTTCAGATGGCTTTAGTTAAAAATTTCCTTTGCTTTTTTGGCTGAAAGATTGCAGCCTTGCCTTTCATATCTGGACCCTAGATCTGTAAGCTTTGTCACTGTGATGTGTGACTGAGATTATTACAACACGTTGTGCAGGGGCATGAGGTTTAGACTCTGCAAAGTTAATCACTCCTGCTGAATGCCTTTTAGATTTCTTATGGATGACATTAGCCATTAGGGGGACACACTGGACCTCCTTTTGACACCTCCATTTGACACCATTGGCTTCTCATTGCCTCTGCTGTGTGGGGAGCGTATTGTGGCCTGTTTGGGCAGAGCTCGGTGGGCAGGAGTCAGGATACGTCGTGACAGTCTGCAGTGAGTTGCAGGGAAGGGCTGTGGGAAGCTGTGAAGCTGAGAGAGTCCTTGGGGAGAGTGCCTGGAGCTGGGTCTGTCCCTGCCAGAGTCTCCGGGGACCACGGGGACGTGTCCTGGGCTGCCCCTCTCCGAAAGCATCCAGGATTCTCCCTTTGGGCTGCTGTTGCCACCTGCTTTCCGGAAGAATTTATTCACAGACAGGATTGTTAAGCATTGGAACAGGCTGCCCAGGGAGCTAGTGGAGTCACCCTCCCTGGAGGTGTTCAGGAAATGACTGGACATGACACTGAGTGCTGTGGTCTAGTTGACAAGGTGGTAGTTGGTCAAAAGTTGACGATCTTGGAGTCTTTTCCAACCTGAATGACTCTGTGTGTGACCTTGGCTCTGCCACTGGGCCCTCTTGGGTGACTTTGACGCAGACATTTCTATTTCTGCCTTATTTTTCCCACTTGGGAATAATGATGCCTTTTCAAGTGAAGCTGGAAAATTATGCAACTGTTAAGATGTACAAAATCATCATGAGATTCAAAGGAATTGTCTTGGACCTGCTAGGAGGAAATTTTGTCATGTGCTGCTCTACAGCTCCAGCTTCCCTAAGTTTGCTGGTTATTCAGGGTATGGTGCCTAATCCTTAAGTTTTCGTATCTGGAGAATGATATGAGTTTGCTTCATAGGTTTTGAGAGGCATAGTAAGATTCTGAGCCGGAATCCTAGAAGTTACCTAGTGCAACAGTTAAAATATATTTATCACTAACCCGTTTGGTTAAATTGCTATTGCTATTCCATGTGAGACTTGTATCCCTTCTGTCCTCACAACTACTTCCTTCAAATACTGTATCCATAACTCTCCTTCTGATGTTTTTTTGGTAGGGCTCCTTTATTCCTCTCCCCTGTTGATTTTCAAACTCAAAGGACTAGATTTAAAAAAAAGGGCTTATCTTTGACTTTAATAAGCTTTTAATAAAATCTGAAAAAAAATGCCACCAACACCCCTACAAGAGCAGTTTTTATGAGGGTTTGCCTCCCTGCTCTAACCCCTCAAGACCCCATATTCTGTGAGAACTGCTACCCTACACACCTGGCCATAATTAAGTGGTCTTTGTTTTTCGTTCAGTCTTAGCCTTGTTTTACAAAACATGGTGTAATGTAGTATTGGGGAGAGCTTATAAAAGTATTAACTTAAAGTAAAGTAAAGCCTGACTGCCTGGTAAATGTGCCACCCAGTAAGAGACGTACTTATTTCAAGGCAAGCTTTAAAATGTTGACTGTTTTGAAGCTTTGGCTATTTCCCTTTACAGTAGGATCATTAATTTTCTTTTCCTTTTTTTTTTTTCTTTTATTTTCTGTTATCCCCAAATCCCCATCCTGATTTTTTGTTTAACGGAAAGTTACAAGTAGATGAGGTTTTTCACATACTCGTAGAAACCTAGCCATTTCAGGTTGAACAGGAGATAAACTGGTTAGGAAGAACAGATACCCCAAATTAAAACACTTCAGTGGCATGGGATTGAAAAGAAAAACATGAAAGAGAAAAAGAAGGAAATGCAATATGGACATCATGCGTGATCTTGCCCTCCTTTCAGGTAGGAACAAGCACAGCAGTTTTTAACAATCAGCCCTTGTGTGTTTGTGTGTTTTCCTTCCCTCCATGTTGTTTCACAGTTATCTGTTAGTAACAGCAGTATTATTACACACAGATTAAAAGACAGGCAGCTTTTAGGCTCTCTGACAGTTGGCCAGAGCAGAGATTAGAGATAAAAGTTAATCCCGTGAGGTAATAGCAAAAAAAGAGTACAAAGACATGAGATGAGCCGATAATGGTTTGTTTAGGTAAGAAGGTTTCCCTTGCCTTGGTGATTGGCTCTTGCGCCGTGGTGCTTTGAGTGATAGCTTCCCAAATCCTTTCGAAGGTTTATAACAGTTAGCAGTGGGCTGGGGAGAGAGTTGGGGGAAAAATATGGGAGCCAGCAGTGGTAAAACATAATGAAATCATTCCAGCCATAAATGGAAGGTGCTGGACCATGGGGGAGATGAGAGATGTTTTCTTCCACAGCTGCAGAGCTATTAGTCAGTTAACACTTGGACAGAGGGAGGCTGAAACAGTCTCTGAGTCCAGGTTTAAAATATCAAAGGAACTTATGTTTATGTTTCTTGTAAAGTGGAAAATAATTTGAAAATGTCGCAACATGAATATGACTTCAGGGTGGTTAAAATGTTAATAGCATGATATATTTTAAGTTACATTTCTCTTAAGTTTCATTACACCTATGGCATGCTCAGAGAGAAAAGTTAGCAAAGGTTTTTTGGATTTCATCTATATTTAGGAATGCTCTTAAATCCACATGACATCACAAATGAAATTCAAATAAATCCATCCCTTTCTAGTCAAGTTATGAAGGAGTATTCAGCAGAAGATTAGGAACATGAAACAAGTGAATCGTTACTTCTGCACAGCCCTATCATTTTGCAGCTAACACAGATAAATATGTGTTTGAAATAGAAGCTATCTACCAACCACTGGCAATCCGGCACTTCGCTGCAGTCACAAAATTGAAGAGGTGGAAATTCATATCTTTGTTTTTTTAAACAAAGATTGATGAAAGCAATAGCATTCTGATGCTTGAGTACAGTAATAATATGATTCTGAAATAACCAATTAGCAAGCTAGAATTACTGTACCTGCCTTAAAGCTGGCCATTGCTAACACTAGGCTAAGAAGTGAACTGTAATAGAAATAAAAAGCGTGCCGTATTATGGCATCTAGCCACTAGAATTGATGGGGGAAAAAAAATCTGCCCTCACATTTCCTTCTTTGTCCTTCTCTTTTGATGAGGGCAAGGAAATAGCCTGAATACCAAAAGATACAATTATAAATAAGGATAATTCCAGAGTGACCATAAGAATGAGTTCCGTGAGATATAATTTGTTCTACTCTCTAAATGTCTTCAGTTCCCCTAAGAATCTATTTCAAGGAGTCAGTGAATCAAACTCTGCTTTAGTCTTCTTTTCTGTCAAGGATTGAATAGCTAGATATTAATTATTATTTCACTTAGAATATTAATGAAAATTATTTGTGTGCTCACAATAAGGAAGTCTTGGAAGGAAAAGAGATGAGAAGGTTGGACACTAACCAGTCGGATTTTGTCCTCAAACTTAGAAGGAAGTAAAACTATTATTTTTATGATTTTTTTTAATATCATAACAAAACACTTTGATCACTCACTGGAGTGTTTGCCAGTGTCTCAGGCTCTGTGGACTGTGGGACGGATGGGGCTTGTCACATTTGTAGATTAGTGTTCAAATTCATGAATTCTGAATTGTGCTCTTCCATTGTTCAAGAGAGCTTGAGGTCTGAGACAGAAATATTAGTTAGCAATCAGTAAGTATTGTACTATGTCCTCTTTCTAGGTTATGCATAACCAAAGCGTTTACAAAAAGCCACCGAAAAGTGGAATGAAAACACCACAAATCAGTAATACGATGTTTTTGCTTGAGAGGTGCAGCATCTTTCTGGGAATATCCGTTTCCTCCAAATACAGTATCAGAGACTGTTTTAGGTACATTGCAGGGCTCTATACTATCATCTTCTGATGTACGAGATCCCAATACTGCCAGAGTAACACTGAGATGTCACAGGGATAGGATGTCCTCCTACAGAACAGTGCATCTGGTTGGGAATGTCTTGTGCGGTGACCAGAGCTGCAGACACTTGCAAGGTGCTAATTTGTGAATCAGAAGGGGTGATAGGAAGGAATTTTCCCTTTCAGAATTTCCTGACAGAAAAAAACCCAACACTTTTATAACTGTATTTTCAAGTTAGGCCTTTCTTCGTTGTGTTTGTCCAAAATACGATGCAGTTTTGCATCCTTCTCTGCCTGAAAGTCTGTAAACTTGCCAAGGTATGTAATGTCCTGTTTTTTTGTTTTGATTTTGGCCATAGAAAATCCAGCCCCGTTTTCTCGTTTTTGTGCTTGAATGAGCAGGAAGAAGAAGTCAGAGTTCGGAGAATGTCCTTTTCCAAAGGAGCTCAGACAAGTTGTTCTTCCTTAAACAATTTTGAAGCTCTTTGCTTCAGGCTTGGTTAGATTAGTACCAAGTCAGGTTATCAAGGTTTAAGAAGTTGTAAGAAACCGTGGTAACAAAATCTAGTGTCAATTTTTTTTCTTTAGAACAATTAGACAAGAGAACGAAACAGAAGCCTCTTCACTTGCCAAAAGAATTATCACATTCCTCTCTTCTGTTCAGAGGTAATTCCGGGTTCTGGATAACAACTTGCCATAGCATTCATAAACATTGCTAATATAATTTGTTTCTAATAGAATTTCATGGTGCACAAAGCTTGCAAATAATTGGTTTAGAAGTAAATTGAGGGGAGGGTTTTTCTCCAATCTTTTTATCACTTGCTGCTACCCTGTGTCATTCAGAGTCCAACTCAATCAAGGGTCTATTACTGATAGGTGAACAATGTGGTGCCTACAGATCTTTTATGATGCAAAAGTGGGCAGTTGCATTGTGGATGTTTCAAAAGGCATTACATAAAAAAAGAACAAAAGAAAGGACTTTACATACAGGCCCTTAGATAGGAAAGTGATTCATTGGAAATAGATTTTTGCTATAATTTTGTTGTTTGGAATCCTAAATTGAGTAATGGGGCTTCTTGAAGAATTTGATTTTTTTTTTTTGAGAGTCAAAGAAATGAGGTGAAGTTTGGGTGTCTCTCTCCATTTAGTATGTCAGGACCGCTGTGCTTCTCTAACACTGCATCTCAATGCTTCACATATCCCTAAGTTTTCCCAAGCTAAAGAGTGAGCAAATAAGATTGTTTAGGCTCCCTGCAGCACAGTTTGGTACCATTACATGAAGTGGTCTGTGTGAGTATCAAGGGTTGGTGTAAGAAGCCCGAGCGCTCCTCAGAAGGGAAATAGATATTATCCAAAACCTGTGTGAAGGTTTTTCTAAAAAGTAAACCAAAATATTTTTTGAAAGTCTTACCCCATTGAATGACTTTGTCTTGACTGAGTGGGACTAGTGTACAGTTCACATGAACAGTGTATTTCATGTTCCTTTGCAGGGGGGCATATTGGGAAAAAATGTTCTATTTTCCATTATTGCAGTCAAACTTCACATACTGATGATGAGTTGATAAAACCCTCGGCTTAGATGAATTTCAAATATTTGTGCACTTTCTTGACTCATAATCAGTAAGTAAACAATTAGATTCTACAAAAGTAGTCTTTTTAAAAACATTTTTTCTGTGCCCATGGCTTTCATGGTCAGACACCAAAAAGATGAAGTCTCAAGCCCCAGGAAAATGAGGGAGAGTGAAAAATATCCTCAAGTTCTCTACTTTTCAAGATCAAATTCTTTTTTCTGAACTGTCCTACTCCTAACTGTAAAAAGCCAAAAAGTTAAATGAAAATCCGTTTTTATGATCAGGAATGAAACTGGGCTTTGTTCAATAAATGTAGCTTCACTGTGCTACCACTGGAGATCCCCTGCTGTACTGATCATCTCAGAAGTTGTACCTTACTCAGAAGTTGTACCTTTCTGCTAGTGATGCCATGTATGCAAACAGCAGTGATTTGTATTCCATAAAATCGAAATGTAAAATTTTGTCTTTGATTTCTTGCCCTATTTTTTGTTAATAGGGCAGTAGAAAACAGAAATTTAAAAAGTGACAGGAATCCCTTTATCTCAAAAAGTGAGCCTGTAGAAGATTTTTGAGTCCTTTTCTTACTCTTTTCAGAAACAAAATTCCATGCAGAGATGATCAATTTGATCAGAGGCAATAATCTTTTACAAAAGAGAAAAATAACAAACTTCAAGCAAGATCTCTATCAGTAATTCACAGGAAGATGTAGAGAATTTTGGTTCTATTTTTTTCCAGTCTTTTCCAGCCTCCTACGCGTCTGGGTTGTAGGTGGGGTCAAGTTGGGAAGTGTTAAAAATCAGAGAAGAACAGTTTTTGGTGTGTTTAAAGTTTATCTAAAAGTAAGAAAAGCCACTTAAAAGGCTTTTTTAGCAAGTGAACTTTCCTGATAATTTAACAGACCCAGGTGATTAAGGGAGTCTCAACAATGTCTACAAATTTAAGTGATTCTCTGAACTTTCGGAGTTTTAAAGGTTATTCCCGTCACTGGCGGTACAGAGCACTCACCATGACTGGCAACTTTAGGGAGCATGCAGTTTTTACTCTCTTGACTCTTGGCTACCGTTTTGTTCATGCTCTGCTCTGTATTCTTGACAGCAAATTGATTTAACTTGCAGCAGGAAAGAGTGTGCGAGTGTGACTGAGCAAAGCCCACAGGAGAGGGGGAGAGAAAGAAATGTGTGAATGTGAAATGTAGCAGGGAGCAAGGCGAGGATACTGAATGGCAACATTTAGGCATTGACTGTGACATTGTATTAACCTTTTTAATGGATGTATGTAATAAAGTGACATGTAAATGGAGCACAAGGGGAGATATGACACTATATCTGGAAAAGGATAAAACAGTCAGTGAATACTGGGCTATTATAGCAGTTTGCAAACCTTGGATAAACTCAGTCAGCGGTTGTATAATTGGTTATTCAATCCCGACCCTTGTTCACAGCTCAAAGCCAGGAACACTGAGACCTGTTGCCAATTTGAGTGAATGCAGTGACTGTACTCGGCCGGAGCCTAACACTGGAGCCAGGCCTTTTCCTGTGGGCTGGTTTCCACCATGTCTGGGACTGGCGCAGTGACAGTAGCCCTTTTGTTGTGAGAGGCTGGCTGGTACTCCCCTCCTTTGCAAAATGTCTAACAGCTACACAAATATAAGAAAATAGGAAAAGAGACTTACTGTAGCTTTTCTCTTACCAAGTTAAATGTAGGGGCTTTGAAAAGAAGGCAAAGTCCAAACAATAAGGGAAACTGAAGCACATTATGGCCAGTTGAGGAAAGCGCCATCTTCTTCCAGGGTAAGATACAAATCATGGGGGAACTTGTTCCTCCTAAATCATGCTCCCGACCCGTGCCGAGCAGCCTGGGAAGCGCTCTTTGGAGAAGGGATCCCTGCCGGCCTGCTGCAGTGGCCGCTTGCACAAGCACGGGAGCTCCTGCATGGACCCACTCCATAAAACGTTCCAAAACGTTGATGCTGTTGTCATGGGTTTGTTTGGGAACCACTGGTATGGAAGTTGTCTCTCTCCAGTTCTGGAGGCAGCATTATATCAGCCAGCTAGAGATGAACAGAGAGTATGTTATAAGTACCCTGGTTCCCTCCACCCTCATCCCTACACACACAACTTTCCAGTAAAAGCAAGGAGATATTTATGGAATGTCCTGACTCAGAGGCCAGCTGTTTCTCTTCTAGTAAAATGGTAGTTAGAAATAAATCAGAGAAAGGTTTGATTTTGGTTGATGAAATAATGAATATTCAGTAATATATATAGAAGATGAGCCTAGATGAGCTAATGGTCCCTTCTGGTTTCCAGATTTTTTGTGAATGAATCGGCAGTGCTATGAATCTACAGTTTCTCTTTTCCCTCCTTTTTCCCCCCCACTTTTCTCTAGCTTTCAGTAGTGGGATCTTGCTCCTTTACAAGCATTATAGTTTCTAAATGTACCTGGGTTACACAGTAGTATTTTTGTCATGTCGTCATTCCCTATACAGGGAAGGGAATTATTGACACAGTAGATTATGCACAGGCTTTTTAAGTTACAAAATTGAGGTAATGGTTAAAAATTATATGCCTCTAGATCACAAAGAGATGGGCTTGGGGGCTAATCTCTTTACCATCCTGATTTACTCTAGTTCAGAGAAAATAATACAGAGTGCCCGGTTTAATGAAAGGCTGCAATTCAATCAAGAGGTTCTGCTGAGGTCATATAATTTAAATGGTTACAGCACCTCTTGACTGAGTTACAGCCTTGATAATTCAGTACTTTGTTGTTATTTATGAGGGTAACTTTTCAAAGCAATCTGCATATCTCCCGCTAAAACCTGCTTTGAAAATTTTATACCATGATGTCATTGAAAAAGAATTTTTTTCTCTTGGTAAGAAAAGGAAGAAAAAAAAAAACCAAAACCCCACACCAGCAAAATGAGAGGGGAAAGGAATGCATTGTTTTAGAATAGAAAATTAATCACTTGGAAATGGACTGGTTATTGTGAAGCAAATGCAGAAAGAGTATTGAACTTGAGATACATGAGAAAAACTACAGAAACTCCTGCCAAGGCTTTTAATGGAAAGTACACCACACATTTCATTATAAACACAGCTTTGGGAGTGAAGAGTTATAACAGTGGACAAAAAAAGGGCATTGTGGAAATACATATTTTTTTGATAATCATAGTTAATGTAGCTCAGCCTTAATTGAAGTATTGTATAGAGTTGCAGGAACACATTATATTAGGGACTGTTGGAACAATTTGGGTGTTTGGGGTGTTCGTATAAAGAAGGATGTAGTACTATATGCTGGTGAACCTAGAATGGTTTAGTCGTCAGGAGAACTGCACTGAAGTGCTTTGAAGCCTCTCCCTACTGACGTTGAAAAATCCATTCAACATACACCTCATCTTCTTAACTCCCCCAAATATTATCTGTGTTTTGCATTACAGTGTAATATTGTCTGCAAGGATAACACACTGATGTCTCCCTTAGGTCAGTGTTTCCAATTTAGTGAATTGTAGGTGTCCGACTGGAGATTCCACACTCTCCTGCAGAAGAGTGAGTGCTTGAGACGCATCATTAATTTAATGTAGCTAAGAGACTGGTGGGGTTAAAGGAATTTGTAGTAGCCCCACAGAGAACTACCCAAATGTCATTTAAATAGGATGGAGGAAACTTTTCATGCCTTGATTTTTTTTCTGAGTTAGAAATGTTCAAAGCAGTAATAGCTGCTTTTGTATGTTTTAAACTCTTACCAAAAAAGTATCTGTAATATATATGGAAACAAGTGTTTCAGTTAAAGTCAGATCAGGGCTTTGCAGAAGCCTAGCTTTTGTGCAGAGCTCTCTAGAAATGTGCACCTATGGTGATCTTTTTTTTCCTCTGGCAAAAGGAGAGGGAAGAAGAATAAAGAGTACAACACACAGCCTACCAAGTAAACCACAAGTCACAGCTGAGCTACACATCTCCAACCCTGAATTCTTGGAAGGCAAAGTCATTTTTCTCTATTAGTTGTTTTAGAATAGAATTTCATTCAAAAGACTCACAGAGAATTGGAGAATTTCTGTAGCCAAATTTAGAACCAACTAATAGGTTCCATCTAGGTGTAGTAGGAATTTGAGGATGTAGAGGCTGAGTTTCATAAAGATCTGGAACAAGTTTGATTTGTGAATTGCTGCATTACATTTCTACATTTCACTTTTCTGCCTGAATTAGAATGAGCTCGAGATTATTTTTTTTCTTAACTAAGGATCTATTACTTCCATTAAGAAATTATGAGTAACTGAGAAATGCGTGTTTCTACCTTTTTTTCTATGAAAAAGACCCCAGTCGTTTTATGTTCTCCTTAATCCTTGAACCATATAATGCATTATATCCTGGCTCTTTTGTTATTTATAAAGCCAAAGCTGATGGTGTCACTTTTAACACTGCCTACTCTGCCATCCTTGCAAGGAAAGGTATAACATACTCTGGAAAGGTTAATATATTGTATATTATGCCCCAGTGTGACCTTTACTTTTTAAATTAGGCTGTCCTTTCTGTGTTCTTGATTCAGCTTGCATTAAAGTAATTGGAAAAATGCCATCTTTGATGTCCCAGGACCCTCCAACTCCATCATCTTCTTTAACAGGGCTCAAGAAATGGGAAAGTTCCCCAGAGACACATGATGCTCAGGAAGAGACTAGGAAGGTTAGCCAACATTTTTCACCAAGTGTCTCCTATGGCACTTCCATTCCTTTAGCAAGGAAGCAGGAAGCTGTGTAAATTGGTGGTGTCGTGCATAGTGGCTGTGCTCATAGAACCAGGAAGCTCCAAGATTAGGTCAGTGGTTAGAACACGGGAGAGAAGGGAAGCCAGCGCTGAAGAATTCTTTCCTCCTGTGACCATTGTGTTTTACGTGGCATTTGACCGCGTCTGTTTGTCGTTCGTGTGACTTATTCCCCTGTCTGCCCCCCAAGTATATTGGAAAATGCTGTTGAAGAGAGAAAGGGGGACATGGGAGGGCATGATTGTGAGGGTTTTGTCAATTGCAAAGTCTTAAGACTTTGCTGAAAGCTGCAGTCGTCATTGTGGTTATGTGATACAGAAATTTATTCCATCAGCTTTCAAGGTAAAGACTACTTTCATTTATGCCATAGCATCCCCCCAGGATTAAGTCATTTGTTTCTCTGGCATTCTCTTAAAGACTGGTCACAAAAGAGAACTTTCTGAACAATGGGCCTGCTATCCTATTCAGCCTTTTCTGATCTATTAAATTCCCTGTTACACCATTCTGCAATTACTCCACACCCCACCTTCCCAGACACCCTGTTCTCAAGCAATCTGGGAATTCACCCTTGTCATTTGCCTCACTCCACAGGAGCCCCACATCCCTCTGTTTCACTCCACCACTTTTGATATTGACTCTGGGTCCTTTTCTGGCATACCCACAGGTATCTGGTATGACTCTCCTTCATATCTGCATACCGGAGGGACATTTATATACATTTATTCAAAGACTTCTCTGTCTTACTCAGAGAGAGAGGTGGGTTTAAGAGAAAATATTTCAGTCTCAGCCCTAGTTTTATCTCAGAGTTGAAAAAGAAAAGCTGAATTGCATGTAGTTCTTTTTCCACACATCTCTTGCTAGATATGAAATAAATCTCTGTGTAAACTGCATATTGTTGAGCATTGTGTCAGAAAAGAAAGTTAGGTATCATACTGAGATATCAGTGTTAGTCACAAAATTAAATCACAAAAGATGCGATTCCATATCGTATGATAATGGTATTATTATTCAGAGTTCATCAGCATTAGCTGTTTCAGTGTTAAAATTGAGGTGCAGTTGATAGTGGACTTGGACTGATTTTTTTCAGAGCTGCACCAACAGTTACCTGACTGAAGTGATTTCCATGCAAACATTAAAATTCAGCTGCGTTTCTTAGGGACTTTGAGGTGGTTTGAGCCAATGTTCAGAGTTACCCCACAAAGACAAAGAGTTAGAGCCAGGAATCCCAGCAGCAGAGCTGCACAGATCCCTGCACAGATCTGCTCTTTGGGTTCTTTCATGATTTTTTTTTTTTTTTTTTTGTGCGATATGCTCTTCATTTACAGATTTGATCTTTATTTAAAGGAGTTGTCACTCCCACAGAGCACCCGCTTTTACTGTCAGGTCTTGCAAGATTGCATTCCTGAGTACGGGTCCAGCTCCTTGTAAAGGTTTGTCTTGCTAATTCTCAGGTTACGCATTATTCCATGTGTCCCAGTCCTTTAGTCAGTTGTAGCCTAAGTCAGTGCTTGAGATCACAATTACACACGGCAGTTTGGGTTTGGGTGTTCTTTCAGGAGGTAGATGTCTCACTGAGCGCTTTGAATGTGAGGCCAGATTCTTAGGAGAGACGCCTTGTTATACCAGTCAGAGCTGTTTCAGAAGACACATTTTTGCTTTTGTGGCCATGAAAGGTAGAAATAATCAAGATGAGAACACAAATGGCTGGTACCAGATAGAGTCTGATAGAGCAAAGTGCAGCTTCTGTCCGTTCACAGCAGAATCCAGATGTCTCTTACCACCACACCTAAGAAGTGAAGAATGAGTAGGATCCTGAACTACAGATGTTGCAGAGAAGGTCGTCTCTCTAAGTGGTTCTTTCTTCTTCTGAACTTGTTCATCCTGCTTCAGTTTGGTTTAAGCTTCCCCTTCACTGATGTTATTAGGACTGCACAGGTGAATGCTTTGGAATTGCAAAAAGAAGTTGATTCCTAATTTAAGTCTAGGGGCCAGGCACTAGAGCAGGCCTTCTCAAATGGGTAGGTGAGAAATCTGTAAGGATGAGTACACATAGTCCTGTCTTGTTTTTAATGAAACAAATTAGGTCCCAGAGTGACGTGGACAAGTTTGTTGGACGAAGTGGGAGAAGGCTAATTCTAGGTGGCCATTGATGAGATTGGTACTGCAGAAGTGAGAGAACTGTTTCTTGTTTCAAAGTAACTTCATCAGAGGAAACGTTGACATTTTCTGTATTTCTGGGGTCTATGTTCTTTTTGCCGGGGGAATGTAGTGGCTCTTGTTTGTCATCATTGTGCAAAGAGCTGCCCAGTGAATGACCTTAATTCTTGGGAAGGTATTCTATTCCTGCCCTGCATTCACCTTACTGGTCCTTGGTGATTCATGAAGCCATCCTGAATGCAGATGATCCTTCTTGTGGATCTGGACAACTATTTGCAGAGGAAGTTTTATCATCCTACGGTGAATGAAGGAAATCTTAAGTTTTCTGGAGTAGTCTGAAAAAGTTCTGCAGGCTATGAGTGAGATTCCTCTCTGATAAAAAAGATGTTTTCTCTTTGAAGTGCTGGCAGTAATTTGAAGGCATAGGTTATGCTTCAATCTAAATCCCGTTGTCTTTTCTGAGAAGTTCCTGTTACATCTGTTTCACATTTGCCCAGGCTGCTGCAGTTACCTGTTTGATGGCTGGGGAATGGCTCCATGTTGGTGACAGTTTTCAATAGCCACAGAGTGGCTGCAGAGTTGTCCTGACTCTCTTGCTCCTTCAGTGCATTGTGTAATATAAGTACGTTTTGGATTTGACAAATGAGGCCCCTTTCTTAGTCTTGTTCTTTCCTTGTTCTCAGCATTGTTTTCTTTATCTCTCTTCCGTTTTTCCCTCTTTGACTTTTCTGCGTTAACTTTCTGACTTTCCTTTCCCCTTGTCTAGAACTATTATGTTAAAGAGCTATGCATAACAGACTTTCTCTGATTTCTCTTCGGGTATTTGGGGATTACCTGTCACAGCTGTTACATGGCTGAACCACCCATGTATCTCGATGTTATTCTCTAACTCAGAAAGAAAAATGCTTGATCAAAAGGAAACCCAATGTATTTCCTCACCCTATTTACGCTGAAAATAACAGAGTCCAAAAAATCCATGAATGGAGACAAGTGAGAACAAACAGAACAAGTTGTCAAGGCAGATGGAATGCTGTACTTCAGTGGAGAAGCCTGTGTGCAAGTCTTGGAAGATTATTTTAGGCAAGTCCAAGGATGACATTAGCCTTAATAATTTCTGCTTAATTTGACATAATGATTTTATGCAAATATCATTTACATCACAACTAGCAGTCTGATTTACTGTGAAACTACCTGCACTTCAGAAGCTTTGATTTATAGTGTACCTTTTTTTTATGTTATTATTAATAATATTATTGTTCCTGTCTTTCTGGCATCTGGCAATTGATAATTGAGATTTTGTGTTCACATATGTTGTGCAAGAGGAGTTCAGGATGTGTAGTTGTTTAGCATCAGGCATATGTGCTTTAATTCTCACTTCCAGTGGTAAAACAGTCTGTCATATTTTGAAAAAGAATAGAAATCTGGGCCTACCGTGGGGGGGTTTTTCAGGGGGATCTCCCTTTCAGTTTTCTGTTTTCAATTTTCTAAATTCCTTTAACAGTTTTATTAACGTCCCAAATGAGTGTTTTCTGGTTCTTTCAATGTTATCGTTAGGTTCAAATTGTAATAGTACACATTTACTCTAGGGAGTACATATGCAATCTGATGTCTGTAGCCCTTTCGCTACACAATCATGTCAACTTATAATTGAAATAAATAGGTCCAGATGATCAAAAGGTGTACATACTATTACCTCAATTTGATCGAACACGTGACTCTAAACCAACCAGCTCCACAATATGTCAATATTTTGATGGTTTTTAGCTTTACATTTTCAACTTTCAAGTGTATTTGTGCTTCCAGGTCACTTTCTGGTTTACTGATTTTGTTTGGCCATGGAATTGCCTGATTCTCCTTCATATTTACCTGGTTTGCCAGGACAGTGACAAGACAGGGCTTGCATTTGATAGTGTTTATCTGTTGCATACCATTTAGTAATTGAGTAACCTCATCTAGTAAATATATGTGGATCAGAAATATATTAGGATCAGAAAACATTTTGGCACAATTTTTTCTCCTGGCAGTAACAGGTCTGAGTGCATTGTTTAAATGGGTGCAGTCATTTTCATTTAAGGGAAAATTAACTTTTCTTCCACCTGCCATTGTTCTCTGAAGAGGATTATGATACAGTCAGCAAAATGCTAAGGAGGGAAAAGAAAAATTACGTCAACCTCAAAAGAGGGAATGTCATATTTATCTGCTAATCTTGTAATTATCCTGAAAGAAAGCCCCAAATACAGGGTGAGGGAACCTCTTCTTTCTGTCCGACTTCTACCTCCCCATGCTCTCGTCATCACTCTTGGCAGTGTAAGTAATGGCCGTATCTGGATCCAGCCCTCCCCACCTCCACTCTGCTGACATCATAAATTATCCAGATCTAAATGGACAACATTCATTAGCTGTGCACTTTGCAGAAAGAGCCAGCTCAGGAGCTAAGCGCTCGCCCATTTTTATTAAAAGTTAAAAAGCTCCTTGCTGTCACGGAAAGGGGAGGTTGGAGAAGGTACAATGGAGGACAGTGCCACAGAGCTAATAAATAAAAATAATAACTATTACCATTGGTTGAGTGACCCTGGGAGAAGAGCACTACTGAGCCATTTGTTGTTCCCTTTCACTTGTCAACAGCAGTGGCTTAAAAGCCTTCGCCATTGTTCAGGGCCTAATAGCACCTGTTGGGAAGATAGGAAGACAGCTGTCAAAAAAAAAAANAGAAAAAGAGAGGAAAAACAGGGTGGGGGAGGAGGGTGGAAGCTGATGATTATGCCAGTAAAAAGCACAGCTGCAGCAGGACATTTCCTGGCTTCCATTCGGAAGCGGGGCTCTGCCCCTGCCAGCTCTCCACTCTGATGCTATCCAGGATGGGCACAGGGGGAGCCAGGAATGCCCAGGAGCTGCGTGGGTCTGTTTCTGAAAGCAGTGATAGTTAACCCAAAATAACCCCAAACCTCAAGCAGGCCTCAATTAGTGGAAGGTGCAGCTTTGTGACAAGAGTGCTTGTTTCGCTTAATTTTTTCCTTTTATTTCTTTTTATTGGTCTGTTGCGTTGGCAAATAAGACTCTTTGTTGAGACATGTAAGGAGGGCCAAGAGGTGAGGAGCCCCAGGGATCAACAGCTCCCTTTGCAGCCCATCATCCCAAGGCCAGAGCTGCCTGGTTTTTGGTGGTGGGAAGCGATGGCGGTGGCCAGGGCTGAAAGATGGGCTATTTAGAAAATCGTCTCCTCAGCCTCATCACACATAATCCTCGCGTTTGTCATTTTGAGGAAAATTACCAGCACTTCAGGACTCAATTTTTTTTCCATTTTTAAGTAAGTTGCTCTGAGATTTTCAGGTAAAAATGCTATAGTAACTGTATGTGAATGGTTGCATTGTTGCTGTTGAATTTTGGATTTGAGAAGTGGATTGGTTGAGCTTTAGAAGGATTTCCCTGAAATTCTAGCCAAACACTGCAGCTCTCAATTTATGTTTTATGGTTATTTAGATTACATACTTCTGGGGGCTCTTGGGGCTTTGTTTTAGGGTTTGTCCGAGAAAGCATTTAATTACTTTAAAAGTGACAGATCAGCATGAAAGATCTTTTTGGTCAAAGGATAAACCATGGAGTCTCCCTAGAACATCCTTAATGATGTGTCAATACCTATAAAAAGTTAGTGTATACTCATCTCATTGAATGCCTTTTTTAAATCTCTCTTACTTAACAAGAGTGTGCTGAAGATGTAAAAAATTAGCAGACCAAAAACATGGCCCTCTGTTAATATTAACAAGATATTATGGCCCTTTAATTAGAAACTGGCTCTGTTGGTAGCACTAATACAAAAATGTATTTCAGGGGAATATGTATTTCTGTGGAGTATCTCCATCCAACTGAGACGGAAAAACAAAACTGAAGTGAAATTTAACGTTATTTAATTCAAGATGTCTCTGTTTTTATGTTGTTACTCCTGAAATAGTCTCTGAAAATATTAAAATATCTTTGTGGTTTCAGAATTTCAGTGAAGTTCAGTGTACTACCTCCTTCTGTCATCTGACACATGGTTTTTTGCTGGGTGGACTACTCCTGAGAAAATCAATTCCTTCTTTCATTTAGAGATGCCAGGAATTAAAGGGGCATTAGAAAGCTGAAGAACACAGAACAAGACAAAATTCTTTTTTTCATGTGTAGAAGAGGGTTTTTTTTATTTCACTGTTGCCCTTCTTTTCATAAGGATTCCTACTGGTGTAACTTCAATTAAAAAGGAAGGGGTTGCTGCTCAGGTGTTTGAAAGTGAGTTACTCTGTTTCATGTATTAATTTATTTTTTGTGTATCAGGGCAGTACCAGGCACATTTAAAAATTTAACTTTTGGGTTTTTTAAAGTTTGATAAGGCTCAAAAACTTGCTTCATTCTTACATGTTAATTTAATTAGGGGTGAAGAAAATAGTGCTAGCGGGGAGCTGGGATCATCCTAAATATTTTGTGTGCTGAAAAAGATGTTCCAGCAACAGTTATGCCAGTGAAATGCTGCATTAGGCAGAATGTGTTCTTTGGGCCAACTCCCTGGCCTGGATCTCCAAAGGCAGCCAGACCCTAATTCCTTTCCAGAATGGGATTTATGCTCCTGAATGCCTTTGGGAATCCAAAGCACTGAATCCCAAGGAATTTCAGTGACAAAAGATATAGTATCCTGTGCATGACATCCTGCACCATTCACAGAGCCCTTCTCTGGGGGACACCATTGCTCCGCTGCAGAAATGGGAAGGGCAGATTGCATCGATTCTTGAACCAGCCATATCCTACTGGGTATTTTAAGGACAGATATTTAAATTGAAGGTAACTGAGCAGTGACTACAAACTACACTGTTCCGGTTGTTTTTTCAGAATAATTTGGGGTTGTCCTGCGAGTAATGCAGCCCCGCCTCTATATAAATCTGAGGCAACCAGCAGTGGTTCCAGGCTTGATGTGGACGGCCAGATTAATGGAGGTGTGAGTCGAGCACACACCAGCTGCCCTGGCACACAAATAAGATTTCCACACCCACAGCAGTGGAAGGGGTGGCAATTACCATACAGCAGCTTGCAACCCTGTGCTTCAAAGGGTTATCAGCGTACACTTTGTAGCCTTGATGGGGTCTTGGTTGTCACTAAGGTAGGTAAGGCAATGGAGTATATACTCTACAAGTTAGCATGTTAGAAATAACAGAGATAGAGCTGGAATTCCCTGTTGTTCTGAGGTGAGAGCAGGAATGCAGGCTTGTTCCCTGGCTCAGTAATGTGCTCATGAAAGAGGTGGTTTTCTCAAGTATTTAGGCCTCAGAAGGGCTTTGTGGACATCTAATTGTCAGTCCAGAAGAGTGTATGACAGAGAGACTTTCAGGAACACCTGAATTTTTCACACTCTGGAAGCAGGCTCTGTATACCGGTAAAGAGGATGGAAGCTGAGAAAATCTTGGCTGTGGCCTGTGTAACCCTCAAATGAACATCGACTCTTCTGCTGGGAGGCTGAAGGACTGGTGCGATGTCTTTGCATTGCTCGTCGCCTGTGTGGAGTGTGACACTGCTCCTGGAGTGGGTGACTGTTCAGTGAAAAGCCTGAAGACAGCCTGAAAAGCACACAGGTAGTGGAGTGACTGCCAGTGCATTCAGGTGATGGGGATTATAAAAATTTCAGACAACAGCCTGGCTATTCCTGAGGGTGTCATTGATTGAGATGCTGGTTTTGGCCTCAAATCTAGCATAAGAAGTCCCTCTGCTCTCCCCATGTCCTGCTTAGCCATGTGTTCCTGTCTGGTGTTGTGGTTTGCAGGCTCCTTGCTTACATCCAAAGGGATAATTAGTTCAACGACTGGTAGTTTAGTGTATTTGAAGGCTCTTCTAACCTTTTCTTCCTAAGAAACATCCCCGTGTTTTTAGGTAACTTTAACGTAAGACTGGCAGTAGGCATTGGTGAGCAGTTGTGAAAATAACTGCTTTGTATATTTGCAGGTAGAGTAGAATCATGTTTCTGGTGGCATTCATAGATTATTGATTTGGATATTAAAATCTTAAATAAAATATTTATGGTGCTATGGAACCTTTTCTGGCTCTGTGAATTATTTTTTTAAACACAAAACGCGGTGCTCTTTAATGACAGTAAAAATGCCTTATCATTCATTACAGCATATACTTCATCAAAGCAGTATGATGGGTATTGCAAAAGAGAGCAAACAACTTGAAAACAAGTGTTATATTTTTGACCATACACAAAATTAGGCACTATGTGCAACAAGAACTCAAGGGTAACCTGATGTCATTGTGCACCACAGGTGACTATGGTCATCTATGGATAAAGAAGTTGATTTTGTCCTCTGAAATGAAAAGCTGTGTGAGCTAACATGTGGCCAGGATGGAACTAGAGATTCCACGAGCAGGAGGGCTGGTTATCCCTGCCAGAGAAGGGAGCTTTTTAGTAGGCTTGGAAGCTACCCGTGGACATATGTAGCCCAGCTGTTTCCTGCACAGTGGTTGTGATGAGTGATGCAGTAAGAGTCATACTGTGATGCACTGGCCAGAGCACCACAGCTTCCTAATATTGTAACTTGAATGTTTGGCACAGCTCTGTGAGTTTGTGCCCAAAGACTAAAAAACATTTTGTGTATAAAAAAACCCCCAAACCCACAGAACCCAAGAGCACACCACTTTCTGTCCAGTCAGAGAAGCCCCAGGTAGTATTGTAGTCAGCACCACATTTTTGCTTATCACGCCTGAGCAACCATGTCCTACATTTGAACGATATTTACATTTATAGAGGTGTTTCCTAGTGTCTGCTCCAAAAGTTTAAACTGCTTTTAAGACTGGTGAAAAATTGCAGTACTTCCTGGAAGGCAAGAGAAAAATGTATGTTTTGTGGTCTTTGATTTCCAAATTTAAATACATTCTGTGTTGTGCCTGCTCATGATTCATAGTGTCTTGCCTAGCTGCAAGTAGTTCCCTAAAAGCATGATTCTGTTGATGGAGAACCATATGTGTATGCAGATGCTGCATGTCTATGTAACCTGCTGATACCAACCATTTCTTCATAATAGTTGCTTTATTTTCCTTGCTATGAAAATTGTTTCTGATTTTGTATAGGTAAGAGCTTCTTAATAAAAAATGGGGGCATAAAAAGAGAAATTTCTTCTATCTGCGTGTTTGTCTGCTCTTTTAAAGGAAGAGTGGAAATCTGTCCTTAATCTCGTTTCCTGATTTAGACCAGGGAGGGTTTGTTGTGGTACATGAACAGAGAACAGAGTGCCAGTGGAGTGACATGTTGATAGGTGAGGGTTGTAGGAACGCTGAGTGGAACTGTGATCGACAGGTGGAACATATTTATGACCATAGCAGAAGCAAAAGGTGAATAATAGGTGCCAGGTCAGTGTTTGCCAGTGCTTTCTTAATACAAAGGAAGGTGCTTGCCAGAAGTGGAAGGTGTATCAACCAGTGTTGAAGTTAATTCATGATAATTTGTGCCGACCAAATACTCCTTCCTCTAGGAATAACATGTGTTGGCAGGAAACGTTTGGTGGTCTGGCTGGGCATTGAGCAACTCTTGGCTTCTCTCCGTTCTTGCTACACTTCATGTCATCATCCTTGCTGAGGCCAATCATCTTTCTTTTACTTTTTTCTAAGAAGTGTCTCTCTTTCAGCCCAGGGCAAGATCTGTTCACTGTAGTTACAGAGGAGGGAACCCTTTGGGCATCTCCTTGGGAGGGCACCCATCCTTGGACATCCAGACACCATGCAAGTGGGAAGCTCCAGGACTCACACTTTCCCTCTTAACTTGGAGTCAACCTACATCGGCCTCCTACACTTTGATCATAGTTGTCTCTTTATAACATCAGAGCTTTCTCTCCCATTTCCTCTTCAAATATGGCTCTTTTGGACATGCCTCATGTGGAGAGCTCCTGTTCCTCACCTTGTTACAGCATGATGGAATTGCATGCCTTTCTCTGGAAGCAGGCAGCTGCACGAGACCAAAGTTTGCTTTCAGTAAATAATCAGCAGGAACAGAGAGAGGTAATAGAGATTTGGCACTGAACACCATTCTAAGCTTGTATAAGTGGATTTCTAGGACTGTGACCCTGGAGCATGGATTGAAAAAAGCTACTGACGAGGCTAGGCCTGAAGGGAGTGCTGTGCTGTGGGACCATGTTTTTGGAAGGCTGCCGAAGCAGGTCCAGGTACATGTGCATCTGTGCTCCACTGAATTGAGAGTAGGATTAGGTCCACTCCCAAAGGGGAGTTACAATGCCTGAAAAAAATGAACTTCTGGAAGTAGACTAAACTCAATAGAAGTCTAGCAGACAGTGATAAAAATGGTGCCTTCCTCTTACTATGGCTTTGTAGCCTCGTCCATTTCCTGGAAACAAACCGCTTCTTTCCCAGTGTGAAAACTTTAGGGCTTTTAAGCGAGTAAGTCAATGAAGCTATATTTAAATATCAAATGCAGGAGTAGAGGGACATCGACATGCTTGTTAGCATACCAAAAATTAGATTTAAAAGCCATTTAATGTTAATTTACTGAGATGATTTGCTTTCCAGTAGTGTAAGAGCAATTCAGTGGATGTACGGATGCATCCATACATGCAGATCAGAGCAGTGAACACGGGACTCTCACAACTCCAAGGAAAGTGGTTTCATTCCATGTGCTGAAGGCCTGCATGAGAATTACTGGCTGCTGGCATCAGTCTCCAAGTCTCATTGTTGTGGATGAGGGAGTCAGTCTGGATGGTGCTTGGCACAGAAGGAGGGTGGCGAGACCGGGGGGCACCAAGGAGCCAGGGAGCTGCTGGCACAGGTGGAGGCATTCACCAGTGGGCACTGCCATACGCAGTGATGCGGAGAAGCATATGTAAGCAACAGAGGCAGGGGTGAAAGAAGAAAAACAAAACGTGCCATAAATATCTCTAGAAAGAGCTAATGACTGATAAATGTGTTGAATAGACACAGCAGAAATAATTTTCGTGGATTAATTTGTATCTCTGTTGATTCAGTCAGGCGCCTCTTGGCCAATGTTTAGTTAATGATTCCTGTTCTTCTTTCCATCTCAGTCCTTCTCTTTGGTGCCCTCTCCATAATCCTCTTCTGCAACAACATGTAACCCTTCTCAGAGTGTGTCTGGAACAAAAATGTTTCCCAGACATTAATGAATTACTGTTCACAACCTGTGAACAAGTCTTGTAGATATATTCCTACTGTGCCGTGACTTGGGATTGGTTTACTATGTGCCATAGAACCTACACTGCAAATAGGTAATGCGGGGCATTCTTAGCTCAAGTGGGGCTTGGAAGAAGGAAAGGGGGTAATTCTGGGTTCTTCTCGAAGGCTGAATTAGGAGGCATTGTGAAGCATCGCCATACTCAGAACAACATGTGTAGCTTTTTGGAAATACAGATTATTGTAATACATAGCTGTCCTGATGCACGTCCAAAATCTGTCACAATATACCTCAGATTTTGCATGTAAAAAACATGGTTTTGGGGAATCCAAGAGGAGAGGAATGGTCGGAGTAGGGATCAGGAGTAGCAGTTCCTGTGTGCAGGCCACCTTTCCCAGTTTCAAGCTGCACATCATATGCGCAAGCATTAAAAGTTTTACTGTCTTTCCAATGAATCCAGACAATGCCTGCCTTGCAAACAAGATACAGCATTTATTTCTTCTCTTGATTTGAGAGCATCATCTTCCCAATGAAGTCTAAAAAAAGCTGAACAAAGGATGACTTTGTTTCTGTATAATTCATGGAACCTCTACCGTTGTAACCTTTTAAACAGTTATTTTTATTTAAGATGTGTAAATTTCAAATCTTTTTTTAATGGGGTACATAAATGGCATAATAAATGTTTCTTTCCAAGATATAGTGCATAAGGTATTTCACAAGCAGTTACTGAAATGTGATAGGTTGAGTATATGAATAGCATATTTTATGTAAGTACAATATGTTAACATGGTATATAATAGAATTAAACAAGCTGTAATCTAACCTGGCTCTTTCGCTCCATAAAGCTATAGGGGTGGGGAAGCTATTGTCTTTTGGAATTAAAGTTCTTCTTAAGTATTAGCAGAAGGACAATTATTTGCTGATTCTGTATCAAAATTCTGTTGAAGTGTCTTATGTAAAACTGGCAATTCAAATCTAGAGAGGTTTGAAACTAAGTTAGGACATCAATTTAATATGATTGCTTGGGGGTTTTTAAAGGAAAAAAAAATATATAATATTGTTTTGAATAGTTAACATACAGTATTTCAACAGGGGAAGCACTGATTAGATCACCACAATCTATTTTATGCCATCAGGATTGCTGAGGGGGCTTATAATTGTGTTAAATTTTCATATTACTCATATTCACACATTAATGAACAGATGCATTGTTACTTTTGGGATTTTGCCATTTGGCCTTTCACATCTCTAATCATGACTTCCTACTGAGATCTTTACCGTTCTCGCAGAAATTCAGTCATTGATACATGGCCGTCCACCGCATTCATTACTCCCCGCTTGTTTGTCCGCGGCTCTCCCGGCAGCACCGGCGGGCTCGGGTTGCTGGAATGTAACGCGAGCCCTCGGGCGGGGGACTCCGGCGCTCGGGGCTGCACCGACAGAACTCAAACTCTCCCCGGGAAGGTGACACCGGGACCGTCCCGGCGCCCCTCCCCGAGCGGCTGCGGGGGGCCGGCGGCCAGGGAAGGCGGCAGGGAAGCCGGGAGGCAAGCAGGGAGGCAGGGAAACAGGGATGCGGGCAGACAGCGGCCGGCGGCCAGCGCAGCGGGGCTCTGGCAGCCCCGCGAGCGGCTACTGTAGCTTTAAGGCGGCAAGTTAGACAGAAGACTTGTGTTTCTTTACGAGCGTACCACGGCGAATATTTTGTCTAGCCGCGGGGGAAAAGCTTTGTCGTGGACTTTGCTGACAATGGACTTAAAACTAAGGCGGGCTGCTTTTGGTGCCTGGAGGCTCTGGAGCCCATTGTCAGCTCACAATGGATCCCCATTGCCGCATTCCTGCTTTGCAAAGGTTTGTTGGCTTTTAATGACTGACAGCTCTCCGCCGCAAATGCCGCATTTGCTCCGGCCCGTTTACACGCTGCTCCGGAGTTTTTAGAAAAGCACAGAGGAATAATAATTTTAAAAATAAATAAAATTAAAAACAAAAAAGGAAAAGGGGCGGTGTTTATCTGACCTATTCACATTGGGGAAAATGGTTTCCTTCGTGGGTGCTTCGAGGGGACGGACAAACTTCAGCAGTAGCTGCGCAAGTGCCCGGAGCCCGGCGGCGCCTCCGACTCGCCAGCCCCGGCACGGACCGTGTTCTGCGCGGTAGCTTCTCCCGCCCGCATCCCTAGGATTTTATGAGCTTTAGAGATAAGTTTTAGAGATTCTAGCAGAGGAATCTCACTCGGGCAAGCCCGGGGATCAGCACGGGGAGTGCCCGCGGGTGCACAGGAGGAGATCGGGGTGCTGCAACGTGAATCAAAATGTTACGGAACAAAACACCCTCCTGTGCTGTCGGTGGCATCCGAAGGTTGTCGCTGCTCTCCCGGAGAGATGCGGGCGTGGGGCTGTGCCCGGCTCGGGTGTCTGTCTGTCCTTCCGTCTGTCTGCGTACAGCTGTGTGCGAGCAGAGGCGAGGTCGATGTGAGATGCAGGAGAGCATCCCTGTGCCCGTGGCACGGTAGTTCCCTGTGCATTGATACTGCCCTGAGGGCGGCGGGTTCAAGGGAGCCCGGGCTCGCTCAGCCCCCCGGGAGCGGCGGAGGCTTTGCCGGGAGAGCGCGGCCGGTAGAGCCGCCCCGAGGAACCGCAGCGCCTCCGAGCTCCAAGTTGGGGCTTAAGAAAGGAGGCGGAATTAGCCAAACGAGATAATGAAGGTTGCTCGTAATGGTTTTTACTGTGGGGAAAATTAACCAGTTGCTAATAATTGTATGGTCTCTAGGCCAGACGGTCCCTTTGATAAGTTAACATGTACTCCCTTTATTCTCCTGGTAGGGGGTAAACAAATGCCTGAACAAATACAAATACACAT
The DNA here is from genome assembly GCA_013398855.1 of Mohoua ochrocephala. Classification (NCBI taxonomy): domain Eukaryota; kingdom Metazoa; phylum Chordata; class Aves; order Passeriformes; family Acanthizidae; genus Mohoua; species Mohoua ochrocephala. The sequence continues at coordinate 91,511 of VZTA01001140.1, forward strand.
AAACACAAATGTGGAGAATAGCAGTATATGTCTTAGATCCAGATAATAAGTGTGGGTATTGTTATTTAGATGGCACATACTGGGACACTTATCTTTTAGTACACTCCATTTTCTAACTGAATGCAGTGCTAATCGTGGGATTGAAAGCTATTGTAATTGTGTACCCATCTAAATGCTGACAAGAATATACAATTACATTGTTTGGAATTGAGTTTAATGTTCTCTGAATTTTATTAGCATTTATATTTACTTATGCATTAAAATTCTACACAAAAAGAGGTCAGAACACAAGAGTTGCAGACATAAATATCAGACCCATCCACACCCTCGCTGCATTTTTCCTGAAAATACTGAACAAATATATTTTATTTTATTTTATTTTATTTTTAAAGGAAGTGATAGAATCTGAAATGAGCAAATAATGGGTTTCCATTCTAAGCAATGCCTTTTCTCCCTTTGGATTTTGCAGTCTTTTAAAGCTTTTTTCCATACCCAACTTTTTATTATTATTTATAATGCGCGTGTTACCGGAAAATCTTTCCACAGTGTGCTTACCACCACACGATGTTTAAACACACATTATAAAGTGGATGTAATTGTAAAGACTCAGAGGGATATAATTACATGTAGCAGATTTAGGAGCTAATTCTTTGCTTCTCTCTCTCTCTTTCTCTCTCTCTCTCTTTACTTCGCATTTTATCAACATAATTATTTTTTGACTGCAGATTAACACCCAGAAATTGACAGGCATCCATTATAGGCAGCAACTTGTTCACCAAATTGAAAAACAATGAACTGCAGGTTTATATATGCCCATTGTAATACAGAATTACCGGAGCTTTGTTCCACTAGAGGAAAAAGCTAATGGTTTTGAAACAGCAGGTGACAAAACACATTCAGGTTTTTTCTTTTTTGTTCCTTTTTTTTTTTTTTTTTTCTCTTCCCTCCCCTCTTATCAGTTTGTTGATGAAGTCATTACGAACTGGGGCCCAGAATAGGGTTGGCCTTCTTTTTAGTAGATAGACTTTTAATGAGTTCTATTGTGGAGACAGTCATGTTGATTTGCTTACATTTTTTTTCCCCCCCTTCACTCAGAAACTCCCAGTATTGAAAAGCTACTATCAAAGGACTGGAAAGACAAGCTTCTTGCCATGGGATCAGGGAACTTTGGAGAAATAAAAGGTAACGCTGTTTCTGTGCTAAAGGAAATTAAGAATTAATATACAGATACCACTGGCTTTGTGGAACTTTGTCTGCTCCTCTTCCCCTCCCCTTCAAACTTGGTAATTTGGGGTTTAAATGAAATGTATGCACTCCCATCTGTGATAAGATAAATCAGTGAAATGGTATATTGCCCTAAGTGAATGAATTTACATTAAGCTTTTGTTGCATATATCGTTCTGTGTTATAAACGAACATATCCTATTGCTGGATGGGGAAAAAAAAAAGTCAATTCATGTATCAAATATATGTGGTATCAGAGTATAGCAGACCTTAGCTTCTGAAATCTGCGGGTGATCTGAATTCCTTGTTAATTTTTGGACAGATTTTGATGATGTAGATTTTTTTTTTTTACTTTTTTT
>VZTA01001140.1:93103-105512 GCA_013398855.1 Mohoua ochrocephala
TTTTTTTTTACATTTTTGCATATAGGAAAAAACAAAAAGAGCAAAGTTTGTGTAATGATACCTCTAGGTCCTGAAATTAGCCAGTGCAGATTTTAAAAGACAGCGTACAACATCTGTGCACTAAAGCATGTTCTTTTAAAGCCCTACTCCAGAAGGAAAATGACAGAATTTGACCACTCTCCAGCAGCAGTAGCTTCTGCTTTGCCAAGATATTTCCCATTTTTATATATCTGAGGTCATTTTAGGGAACCTGTAGTTGTTTGTTTTCGTGTAATTTAATATTTTTATAATTCCTCTGCAGTGCTTATGATGAGGAACTCACTCAAAATACGCATGTCAAAAATTGTAAGTTTTCAGAGCAGCTATTTTCACTCTGAAAAGAAACAGTGACTCTGATTCTTCTCCCATTTATATCAGTGTACATCTGGAGTAGCAAAATCCAAGCCAATGTTGTTTTGGAAATGTGAAAGTAGAATGAAATTAAAATTAAACCCTTCTCTCATGTTTATAAACTGGATTTAGTTTCTCTCCATTATTTTTGGTATGTTTACTTACTAATGTTGTCCCTCATCTAGAGATCCTCACTCAGGCAGGCTCCCAAACCTTGTGCCTGACAGGTTTAAGGACCGTGTGCACAAGAGGTGGGCAGTATTCAGCATATAAAGCATACAACACGACATGCTCTCACAGGTTAATGGATTGGTGCATATGCAAAGAAAGTATTATTTTAATTATATGGGCCTTCCAGCCTGTCACCGAGAAGCCACCAGCATCAGTTTGTGCTATTCCACTGACTTACACAAGTAGGAAACCACGCCACTTATTTCCCCAGGCTTCTCCCCAGGAGGCTGTAATTCAAAAATATATATTCATTACCTATGTAGAATAACTTTATAACAGAATATAGTGCTCCAGCCTCCAATAGACTGAGATGATGTTTTTGTTTTTGTGATGATGATGATGATGATGTTTATTATTACTACTACTACAGAGGGCCAAACCCTGGGTTCTTCATTCCTGCTCCATGTGTATAAAGCAACATAAAGGGGAAGGGCAGCCACTGGGCTTACCTCGGAGTTCTGGGTTTTAAAAGCACATTTTTTTAAAATAACATCATCCTTTGCCATGAACTGATGAATCTTTAAGACGTTTCAGGGACAAAGTATGAGGAGACTTCTTTCGTACCCACTTTTGGGTGTGTATTTCAGCAGATCTTGTACACTGTATGGAGCTTCTTTAACTCTTGACACACTGGAGCCTTTAGAAGGACTCCCGGTGATTCTCCAGTGCCTTTGGGCTCCGTAGAGCTGCTCTGAAGAGTGCTGTGCACTGAGAAGGTGGTCTGTTGCCAGTGCCTATGATCTTGTTCTTTTGGAGGGCAATCTTTTTTCTCCCTTCCTCTTTTTCTCTTTCACAAGCTAAACTTGAAAGCAGCAGCAGCCAGCTATATGCTACCACGAGAGAAACTCAACAGTCCTTTCAGTCGTGCCTGGGGGAAAGGATGGGGAGCAACAGCACAGCCTCAAAGAAGACTTTTCTTTGCTTTAATTTTTGGGTTTTAGCTTTATATTTTGAACACAAGTCGAGTTATTGTTCTGTAGCTCTGTTCAAAGGCCTCACATCTGAGGCTTTTTAGTGCAACTGTGGTTCTGTGGTTGGGGGCATGGTTATTAGGTGTTTGGATCAAGTTTGGCAGTAAGCTGTGAAAACAGGCACTGGTTTATTTTTCCTACTGACTGCCGTGACAGTTGCAATTATTGTCCATTGTTCCTAGGTGGCTAGAAAGGAGGGAGGATACAATAGAGCATTGCCCTCTGGGGGTAAATGAATTTGACTTACAGATTCTTGGGGGGTCAGGGAGGCTGATTATTTAGTGCCCAGGAATGTGGTTTTCATGGCACCATCAGCCGTGAGCAGCCAACAAACAATGGCTCAGCTGTATTGCAGCTATATTTAGTGAGGCAGCAGGAAAGGTGTGCAAGTTGAGCTGCTCTATACCCACATACACGTGTACAAACACACATATAATGTGCTACAGAATGATTTTGTCCTTCTATAGTTATGAAGTTCTCCAGTTGTGATTTTTTAATTAACTTCTCTCTCTGTATTTGGCCTGACAGCTGCGTTTTTCCCACCCATCATTTCTCTATTAGTGATAGTCGGAAACCTCCATTTAAGTAGTGTCTTATTATTAATACACCCTGGAATGGGGACAGCACTAGGAGCTGTACCGCCCAACTGTCTTATGCACTGAATAGTTTTTTCCATTTAACCGTTCAAAATTTTGTTGTGTTTTTCATTAGGTCTGGGGGAGTTTTAGTACGTCATGTGCTAAAGTCTCAGCACTAGGCTACATATTGTTAATGCCCAAGTCTGTGTTATTACCATTGAGTTTTATTCTCCGGGAGAGATTAAAAGAAAGCGAGATGAAGAGGAAGACTTTATTTTATATTAGCGTGATTTCTTTTAAGTTAGAAAGCAGTAATATTTTATTAAAGATAGGGGAATTGGTGAATGGTTGGAAGTCACCAGACTCCCACGTTCTGTATTCGGTTGTTTCTCTTAGTTGCTTTGCTACCTTTGGCTGCTACTTTAAACCCCCCTTTCTTCATCTGCATGCCTGTAAAACAGGAGAACCATCACTGAGTATCTGCAGAGAGCCAGCTGCAAAGTTCAAGATCACAGTTAGAAGGATCTATATATCCAGTTACTAAAAGGAAATGTACTGTTTTGTTCCACGGCTTGATCAAAAGGTACTGCAAGGGAATACTCTTTAAATGGGGCAAAATCTAGAACCTTTCATATCTGTAGAAATTGTAACTCAAATGCCTGTGTTTGTTCAGAGATGTAGTCTGTGGCTAAATTGCAAGCCTGGCACTAGAGATTTCTTAAGAAATTCTGTTTTGATATCCATGGAATTTTTACTCTGCTCAAAACAAGTTGCTATATAGTAAAACCTACTAAACTTGCTGTTAAATTGAAGTATTTTAGAGTGAAGCTGTAAAACTGTATATTGAATTGGCTAAAACCTGTTCAAACTTACTTATATCCATCATATTCAAAACCAGGGCTCAAAAGGCCTCTGGATTATTCATGGATAATGCAGTTTATTGGATTCAGTGGAGCAGAGAGAGATCTTCAAGTCTCAAACCAATCGTCTGCAGGAAGGAAAATCATCCCCTTTTCTGCTGTCAGTGTAACTGCCTTGTAGCTGTGCATTGCAGGGGGAAAGTAGGTGCTGTCCTCCAGTGTTACTAGGAAAAGGTATAGAAAATATATTTATTTCTTAAATATCAGTGATCATCCCTATATATTGAAAATTATCATGAAGCTTCTCTTTCACTGGTGCTGGGCCTCAGGAGCAGTGCTGGCTCCTCAGGTGCGTCATGGGTTGTCCAGCCTTGCTCACACTGGGGTGAGTGAGGCAACTTTAGCCATGATGAGAACTCTTCTTAAAACTTCCTTGCTGCTAATCTTGTCCATCTCCCTATTGAGACTTGTCAAGACATAATAATGCATATTTTATATACACCCCACTTAGCTAATATTGAATAGGTGCGTGGAACAAAAGGCTAAACAGACTTTCGTTTCCAATCTTTTTGAGTTGGTTTTCTGTTGAAGGCATTGTTAACAGTGATTGCGCCCAAATCTCTCAAGAAAGACTGGGCAAGTCTGAACCTGATACATTTTTGTTGTTGTTGTTTGAAAAACCTTTTCTATTGTGCAGGTTAATTTGTAAACAAGTCAGGTGAAGTGTTTTCTGCACTCACTGTGAAGGGGATTGTTGTTAGGTTAAAATCAGCTCTTCATTGTATCCACTTAAATCTAGGTGACTCCGGAGACTGTACTGGAGTAACCACAGATTTATGGATGTAATTGAAAGCGAGATTAGCCTACCAGTCCTGATCTTCAATTCATGATAACACGGACATTTGTTTCGTGTAAGAAACTAGGTTCCACATTCCATGAAGTATCAGTGCATGTATTGTGTTAGGCTGTGTTTGATGTGAGATAGAGCTGTGTTTGCCGAAGACTCTGATTTTGCTCATGTGCTCAGAAGATGGGGCACGAGAGAGTACGCAGACAACGGTTTTAGGACTGCCAATAATGGATAAAGAGAAATAATCCATTCAGCAATACTATAGCTCATCAGAGCCCATGAATTAAAGACATATGTTATGTAGATTCAATGTATGGATTAAAACGGATAATCTGGTAGGTGACACACAGAATCTTGAGATAAGTGAGCTATGCAGATTCGGTATATGGATTGTGACGGATAATTCCATTTAAGTAATGCTGGACAAGTTGAAGACAAGTAAGCTTCGGGTAGTGCTCAGGTTATGTGCAGTAATCCAGTGAGTGACACTTTGGATCGCATAATCTGTAAACTAAAGACAAGGAAGCTGGGGATTCTGCATTTAGATGTGGACAGGAAGAAGGAGGGGGAAGGGGAGAAAGATTATTCATGGGGAATACACTGGGTTTAAACCTTTAACTAATACAGCACAGATCCCCAGGAGATGTGTGAAAGCTGCACACTTTCTTAGGAGCTGGGTGAATTTTGCGTTTGTAAATTAATGGTTCAAAAACGTTTGCAAACTTGTGTCAGCTGTGGATGTTTTGCGTTATTTTTTTGTGGGTAGTATTGTAAGTGGAGTGGCGAGAGAAGGAGGGTGAGAGTCATAAGTGAAGGAGGTAAGATATGTTGGATTGTCAGCTTTGAACTGTGATAAATTCAGTATTTGTTGCAACCTACTTAGTATCTTCTTCTTTGTGTTTATTTTTTTGAGGGGTTTAATAGTAGCAAATTTCAAATTGAGCTTTAGTCCTTTTTTAATATTCCAAAAGTGCTGGGGTGCATGGGAACCTGCCCACTTGCACTCAGGGAATCCTAAGTTTCAAGAGGAAATTTGGCAGCTGCCAAAATCGTGGACGTTGATCCCAGCGCAAGAGGATACTCTCAGGCTGCAGAGAAGTAGCCAGGGCTGGCTGAGCCACACCAACACAGAACTTCTTCAGGCCAAAAGAAAGCCTGAGATGGAGACTGTGACTGGATGGAGCTGCTCCTATTTGACCCTAGAATGGGAGGTTAGTTGAGGGTAGTATATGTGGAAGGAGGGTTGGAGGAATCTTTTTTAAAGCCTCTAAAAATGTGATTTTATGGCAAAACAGCCAATTCAGGTTGTTCTGGATTTATATTTTTGTGCATAAAGGCACTTTATTTTATCAGAAAAAATCGGGTTCTAATTTTATTTTTAAGATGTGATTATTGATAGAGATAATAGAATAAAATCGAACTAATTAAGCTGGCAAATGCCAATGACTCTGTTTGGACATATGGGGGCCAAACCCCTATATTTAAAAATTTTTCAGAGAGCTGGTTGACAAAAGGGTCCTAAGGCTGTGCTTCATGGTACTAAAATTACCTGAAAGATGTGCTGATAGAGCTGAATGTCTCTGAGCTACAACTGCCAGTTTGTCAAAACAAAACAAAGCAAATACACACACACACACACACACACACACACACACACATATACAGATACACATTTTTTACTCTTTTTCCTACTGCTGCATAAAATTCCAGCAGCAAATGCTATTTTCCTAGCCTAGTTCTAACTTGTCTAGACAGTAAAACAACGAATAACCTCTGAGAAATAGTCTCAATACAAATGTTGTCTATTCCTTTTGTAACCTTGACAATAAGTTGCTAACCTGGTTGAATACCAAGCTTTGTCTGTAGTCTACTGTACCAAAACTTTTTTCTGACGGCAAATAAAGAGTACTCAGTGACAGCCTCTTTCCAGCATTGCGAAACAGCAAAGTGCGGGTTTGTTACAGAGCAGACGGCTGAGCTTTTTTTCCCCACAGAATATGAGTTCTTGAGGCTAGTAATGGCAAAAGAGGGTAATTGGTCATAATTTGTTTTTATTCATTGTGCAGCCTTGCACTCAAACATAAAAGATTAAGACTGTCAGTCTGCTGAAATAAATATCTTCCTTATATCTCGCTGTTCTAAAATGGATTTTTACTTGTCAAACAGAGAAGCATTACATAAATCTGTAGGTACAGGCAAATCAGTTTAAATTGTGCACTTTTTCTTTCCTTGTTTCTTTTTCTGGTGACTGTGGCTTGCCAAGTAAAAAGCAGTCAGAAAGTTTTCTTTTATTATGCTGACTCGCCCTATCAGTAAGATGAAATAATTTAATTTAGCAAGGTGGGTAGTTGTGGTGGCAGTCATTGTGTAGCAAAGTTGGCTTAAATACTTAATGAAAAATGCCAGTTTTCAGATGTTTTTGCCCTGACAGCTCCAGGATTTAGTGGCCTGAAAAGCTGTGTTCTAGTCCATAATAAAGCACTCTCTGAAGTATTGATTAGGGAAGCATCAGGGGAGTTTGCACACGTTCACAAGCACAGACCCACATCCACCCACCAACACATTCCAGCAAGTACATAATTTAAAGAACAATCCCATTGCTTGGCCATAAACATTTCACATTACTGTTCAAAAACAGAGGAAAGAAGAGTTTAAATTCTGAACTTACCTCAGCCAGTGAGATCTGTTTATCAGACTACTTTTCCTGAAGGAAACATCAGCTCCCCATTGCCTCACATATGTGACTTCAGGTGATGTCAGCAGCACGAAGGGGAATACTCCTCTTTAAATTTATGTTATAAATAGATTTTTAAAATTTTTTTTAGGGAGAGCACGACACAGATTAGTTTGCTTTAAAGTAGAAGAAGACTAGGTGGCCTGTCTGTTTTACTTTCCTGCTTTCCTTACTGAGCAGAGTAATGTTGGGTTTAGATTTCTAATATGTCAAGGTTAAAACTGGGGCGAGGAGAGGGGGAAAAATAGTTGACATTGGGATGAGAATGATACTCTGGAGGAAAGATACCGTAAGAAAACCATCTAGAAAACATACTTAATTTATGAACTACTGATAATTTTATTTATTCTTCGGATTTGGTACAGTTAGGACTAGTAGGATTTTACTCTTTCTGAGGATGGCTTAGTTAATAGACTGTTCAGTTTGAAAAACCTCCTTCGTTTTTGTATCAAAACTGTAACCTTCGCTAGCTTAAAAAGTCTACTGAAAAAACACACCATTGCAGGAAATACTTCGAGGTGACTCAGTCTTTAGCTCATGTATGGGCTGTAGCTCAGTCCTTGTCACACTGTTCTTACATCAGAGTAAAGTTACACAGAAACTGTGTTGTGGCATGGTTCTGTTGCTTGGTAAGTTGGATGACATCAATAATTGGTTCATTCGTAAGGGTCCCCTTGGCTGAAACGCTACCTAGTCTCCAACTGGGTCAAACACATACTTAATTATCTATTTAACGTGTATCACTATTAAAAGTCAGTGGGGAAATTCTTGGCCTTGCTGAAATAGTTCTGCTGGTGACTTCATCAAGGCCAGCAATAAAACCTCCTACACTGCATAAAGTTCAGAATGACTTCAGGCAAGTTGCTAAAAACTTCATGCCTTAGTTTGCTCTTGAAAAACATAATGCCTACCATTACCTTTCTACCTGCAAACTGTCTTTAAGAAGATCAATTAGGTAGCGCTTTGAAATTAAAAAATACTTTATACTGCATGCTCTAATTACTATTATACATCTTAACAGTATTTGAATACAGAGTACTTCAAAATATTCTTATTTCCATTTAATGATTTTCTTCCCCGCAGAAAACTTTGTAGATAGAGGAGACTTTTTTCTTTTGTAACCACAGTTAATGATACGAACATAATACAATATTATTGTGTCTTCCAGGCTTTGTACTTGCACATTGTTTTCTTTGATTTTCCTTTGAAAGACAGATTCTGACAGTTCAAAAGCTATTTACGCAATTACTTTGATAGTAAACTGACTTGGTAGATAGATTTCACTGTCTGTATGGGTGAGTGTGCAGACGAGCACCCCTGGTTGATGCCATTCCTAGCAGTTTAATGGGGACATGCCAGAGGGATTGAGGAGAGCCTTGCCATGGCTCTGCCCCTGCGGAATACACATCCGTAGGCTGTCTGGGAGCAAACACTCTCACTGCCTGAACATTTGCAGCAAAAGCTTAAAATGTCTGTTAAAGAAATATTGGCTTTCCCAATTTCTCATTTACATTCTCATTCTGTCTAATAAATTATAATAAAGTATTTACTGTTTTGATCGCAAAAGCAGTTTCTCTGCCTTTTTTTTTTTGCTTTGGTTCTGTTTTGGGTGGATATGCCAAGGTTTCTCCTGTTCGATTTCTCACTTTAAGTGTGTCATTTGGTCATATTGGTGTCTTCATTCTAATGTTTATTAAAATGTTACTGTCACTGCCAGTCTGAGACTGTGAATCAGAACTAAGAATATGTAATAGTTTATTTCACATTTGAGTAAATTTCTTCTACTACTTAAACAGTATTATGGGTAGTGTTGATCTGAGATGAAGTTTAGGTTTGGCGATACAGAATGCCACTAATTTGAGTCTTCTTTTATTGCCATCTGCTGTGGGTGTTGCATCCACAAACATGGGGTTTTTTTCTGAGTCTCTCTTCATGGTAATAGAGGATAAGCTGACACATCTGGAAAGCATCTTTTCTCGGGCCTTTCACTGCATCAACCTGCAGTGTGTACTTTGATGCTCCTTTGCCTGTGTTGTTTTGATCAGTTGTGAAAAATCCACGTTTTGCCACTGCAGTGATAGAGCACAGAGAGAACAGTATGAGCACATACAGCAATCTCCTGAAAGGCAGGTGGCCTGGTGGTTAAAAGCTTTGTTAAACAAAAAATGTGCAATATCTGTTTGTCGTGGATCTGACGGTAATTAAGAGTAATTCTTGAGGCAGTCATTGATGCAAGGCACTCTCCTTTTGCTCCTCACTCAATAGCTGTGTGAAGTGGTCTAGCTTGCTGTCAAGCTGTACGCTGCAATAATGGACACTTGGGTTTTTTTCTCTCAGCCCTGCTGCGTGGCTGGAGTGAGAGCACTGCAACACGTAAAGGCCAGCTAGAGAACCATTCCCAACTCTGTGCTGCTTGGAGCAGCTCCAAGTGAGTTTAGTAAGGAAGCAGCTGAAGGTGGCTGCTGGAGCTAGGGGTTTGCACCTCCTCCCAAGTTCTAGCAGGGTTAGCAGCCATGTGGATAGTTCATTAATTCACAAATAGCATAATTTGAGCAACTGTCTTTATTCAGTTGTTGGCTTAGTTGTTTAAAATACTGACATGTTTTGCCCTGTAAGCTACAGAATTCTTAAAATGGTAATCCCTTAGCTGCCAAGACACTTCACACGATGATACAGGTTTAGATCTCGTGCAGGTTAAGTGAGGGTAGGACAAAAGTCCACCATCCTTTTTTACCTGTGATCTGTAGCATCTAGAAAAGGGTACAAAAAACAACTGGAGCTCTTAACTCTGTAGTAATTTTTAATACACCAGGAAAAATTCCTGTAACTGATTGTATTTATATAATGATCCCACTGTTGCCCTCTCCTCACCATTAAATAAATAATACTGACCATGCTTTGGCTTTCATATGTCATGCAATAATATATATGATCGGTAGTGGCAACTGTGAAATGGCACTTTTGTTGACCATTTCCATGAAGGTAGTTATAGAACAGGTGTGCTAGGTAATAAGGGTTACATAAAAAATACCGAACTTAAACTAAATGCAAACGCTTGACATTATTATCAAGACCATCTGATTCAAGTACTTCCCTTTCTTTTCATTTTCACACATTTACAAGCCACCAGTTACCTGCAAGATACCTCAAAACTATGATTCATCATCAGTGGGGCTTATATAGAAGTAAGTGTGAGTAAGACAAGGGGAAATCTACAAAGAACTCATCATCTCTCATTAGAGCCACATAGCTGACCTTTTTTGCCTCTGGTTTTGTGCAGGTCACTTGAGAGTATGGCTGTCCGAGTACTAATTTTGCAAGGAATTATTACCTCAAAGAATTGAAATTATCATTCAGTGCTATTCCAGTTACTGGAAGGATGGCTTAGTCACGTGAAAATAAAGTACCTACTAAGCCATGTTTTCCAGAAAGTATTCTCCAAGAGAAGATTTTTTATGAAGCTGATGCTGATAAATTTTCCCTTTTGGTTTATTAGCAAACTGAAATAGCTTGAGAAATATAATGCAAGAAGTCTGCCTTTTGTCAGACTACTTCCACTCCAGCTGTATAAACCCAAGGAATTATGCACTGTACTTATTAAGGTAGGATATAAAACACCCCTCGTGGGCATTTCAGATTTTCTTTAAAACTGAATAATAATGAAGAGACTGAGTCAATTTGTCCCTGGCTGCATGGCTGCAGCGTGCCTGTGATTTTGGTGTCTGCATTGGGACTTCATTGCACTGCCTGCTTGCTCTTAGTTCATAGTCATGCTTTGGGTTGGAAGGTCATCAGGTCCAACTGCCCTGCAATGGGCAGGGACACCTTTCACTACACCAGGTTGTTCAAAGCCCTGTCCAACCTGCCCTTGAAAATTTCCAAGGAGGGGCATCCACCATCTCTCTGGGCAGCCTGTTTCAGTGTTTTACCACCCTGAATTTCTTCCTTATATCTAAGCTAAATTGACCCTCTTTTAGTTTAAAACCATTGCCTCTTGTCCTGTCACAGCAGGCCCTGCTAAAAAGTTTGTCCCCATCTTTGTAAGCCCCTTTTAGGTACTGGAACGCCTCTCTGGAGCCTTCTTTTCTCCAAGCTGAACAGCCGAAACTCTCTCAGCCTTTCTGATAAAAGAGGTGCTCCAGCCCTCTGATCATGTTTGTGGCCTCCTCTGTACCTCTTCCAACAAGTCCATGTCTTTCCTGTGCGGAGGACCCCAGAGCTGGACGCAGTACTTCATCTTCATTCTTGGAATTCAGATAAAGCTGCTCTTCTGATGAGGAAGTTTTTTGCTGCTCTGTGGGTCAGTCAGGCTGAAGAAGCAGTGCAGGAGGTGGATGTCCCTGCCTGTGCAGTGTCCGGTGCCGTGGTCAGGTCAGTGGCACATGGAGTGTCCTGTTTCCTCCTAGGAAGCACAGCCAGAACTTCGATGCACGGGGTTGGATATCAGCACATCTTTTTCTGCCGTTGTTGGTAACTAACTCTGTGATCCTTCTGTCTGTCAGTTTACACGAATAGAAACATTTTTCCACCTTTCAGATTAATTTAAAGTTGGGGATTAATTTAACTTTACAAAGTGCTTTTTGATTCCCAACTGAAAGCTACTGTAGTAGCTCAAAATACACTGATGAACCAGTACTGGCTGAGGAGCTGTGATGCGTGTTGGTGTATCTGACAGTGATTTCTTTTTGCTTACCCTAACTCAGGGACTGAGGCAATCCTGTGTATTCCGTCTTTCTCTACGACCTTCTTCCCCTCTCTCTCATGTTTGCATTCACCCCTCAGTAAAAGTTAGGAATAAAATATCTGCTGAATAAATAAATACAAAACATTTTGTTTTCAGATGTTTCAGTTATAGTGGCAGTATCAGTGCATGATAGTTTTCATTAGAGGAGTGTTACGGTAAACCCACGTGGACAGGCCAAGGCAGGGGCTGCCATCTAGAATAATTCTTCCACGCCACATGGAAACACTGCACCTTTTTTCCTGGGGAAAACCAAAAAAGGATGGAAGCGTGGCAATAGAAACTTCTGATTAATTCCATGGCCAGGCGGCAAATGCATTACTTGTAGCAGTTCTCTGTCTCCAATGTTGGAAGTAAAAATCATAGTTACAAGTGTTTTCTTCAGCCGTGTTAGTGTTTTAGCACTGGCTTCCATTCTTTCTCACAGCTTTTAACAGAAGAGGCTTAAAGTCCTATGGTTTCTGTTTCATTGTGTTTCTCAAGTTTCCAGCTTGTACCACAGTTTTTCCAGAGGCTTTATATGAGAATATTCTGCTATAGTTCTTTGTTATGTGGTGAGAATATTTTCACAGAAATTTCTAGAACCCTAATAAAAAACAATTTAGTTACATTTCTTCTGTCACATTTTTTCGGGGGATTCTTTGTGGTTTTCCACTTGCATATGGCTGTCTACAAATGGATTTAAGGTCTTGGACTTGGCTAATGTAGCAAATGGGATGTTGCTTGAGATCACAGCATTGAAATTAAGTGAAAGTTAAAAAAAAACCCCAAAAAACACCCAAAACGTAAATTAAGTTAACTGTCAAGCTAAAGAGCCCTCCCAGTGCCACCTCAGAAGCTGTGGTACAGCCTTTCAAAGCAAGCAGTAGATGATTCACCATTTCAGACATTTCAATCCAATCTAGAGAGCTGTAGTAAATATACTGTAGGGAACATTCCTGCACTGGCAGGGGGGTAGACTAAATGAGCTATTACCAGTAGCTCTTTTCCATGTCTGACTGATAGTTGGCTAGGAACATGTTTGCCATAGTCGCCAATTTTTTTCTTTTTTTTT
>VZTA01001140.1:105841-208990 GCA_013398855.1 Mohoua ochrocephala
TTTTTTTGGTACTGTATGATTCATAGCTATTGATTTTTCTTGGAATTTTTTCTTCCCTTCCCTTATAACCACTGTCCTTCTGGGTAGAAAAAGAATTTTTTCAGCACGGTGATGAAAGTGAGGTAGTGAGTTCCTCTGTCTGTGTCTGCTGAACTCTACTATTAAAAAACATCTAATAACAGTACAAATGAGAGTGATGGTGAGTTGTGTTTAACTCGGGTTTTCTGATATGTTTATAAAAGACTTTTTCCTTTAAAAGTGCACCTTGGTGGCAGCAACAGCAAGAGGAGTTATTGACAATTTAAATACTATGTCATTTAATCCTAATCAGGGCAGCTGTAGATGACATAACAGGTTATAGAGGGATGTTAATACTCACCCTACATCAGTGCTTCGACACTTACAGAAACTGTATCTTTGTCCTAAGTTTCTGATGTAAATATAGTTTTCTTACAAACCTGGAAGGGTTGATTTTGATCCCCAGTGTTTAAAACTTGAAACTTTCTCAAAATAGGCAGTATTATTTCACCTTATTAATCTGACAAAAAGGCAGTGGAAAATAGATGAAAGGGCAAAGAAACATTGAAGGGGGACACCAGATCAAAGCCTGTGTAGAGATTTATCCTCCATGGCTCATTTTCCTGTAGAGGAACAGGTCAGTGTGCAGCATATTGCAATATGCTGCTGCTGCTCTTTGGTTCTCCTAAAACTTTGCTTACAGTAAAGCTGCAAAATAAAAAGCTGGATTGCTCTAAATTTCCTCTCTTCTCTTTACCCTTTTTTTTTTTTCCCCCCCCACCATATGATGCCCAGGGACTCCAGAAAGCCTCGCTGAGAAAGAAAGGCAGCTCATGGGTATGATCAATCAGCTGACCAGTTTGAGGGAACAGCTGCTAGCAGCTCACGATGAACAGAAGAAGCTGGCTGCATCTCAGATCGAGAAACAACGCCAGCAAATGGAGCTGGCTAAGCAGCAACAAGAACAGGTGAGTGATTATTACAGTGGTTTTCAGCTTAAATAATTTTCTAGCGGGACTTTTCCTGCAGTTTATCTTTTAGGCTTCGTCCTCTAAAAGTTGCTCTGCACCGAAAATTTTTTCCATTTGTTCTCCAAGGTGAAAAACTTAGAACAAAAACATACCAGAAGAGTGACTTAATTTGCAATATCTCCATCTTGGAGTTGTTCAGAGCCTGGTGCCAATAATGCCAAGGCTGTGGGTTCAGCCCCTGCATGAGGCATTCCTTTAAGAGTTGGACTTGATGGTTCATGTGAGTTCCTTGCAACTCAGAATATTCTGCGATTCTGTATTCTCTTTCAATACTGTTTGGGTTTTTTAACTATCTGTAAATAAACAGGCAAATTCGTCCCTCCTGAATAATCCACCAAAACGGCTTGAATTCAGTCATACTGAATAGGTATAAAAAGAACAAAATGCAGCTCTTGGATTGTAATGTGAGAAATGAAAAGGTTGGGTTTTGCCAACTGTGGAAAAAAGCTGAGAATAATATAAAATCAGTGAACAAGTGTGACTTTTTTCTTCTACACTTGAGAGGCTTGATTTTCAGTTCTTGCAAATATGTCCTTCACTGGAAATGTAAACATGGTTTTCACATGTGATCAGTTCCAATGTGCATATATGGACATACAACATTATAGGAAAAACGTAACTTTTCTCAAAAATTTGCACTGTGCAGATTTTAACAGAAATTAATGTCCGCTTTTGTACTTGAACATGGGCAGAGAATATTTAGATATCTAGTTTAAAATTTTATCACAGAATTGCAACTGTATGAGTTTTATGAAACTCGCAAAATTCTTTGAAATCTGTCATAGTTGTCATATTCAGTGTTGGTATGGTACTTAAGCAAGTATTAAGATCTCAAAACTACTGCTCATACCTTTGGACATTTAAGCCTTGGTTTTCCCTGTTTTTAATTATTTAAAAGCCTTATCTTAAGCAAAGGGTATTTTGGCCTCACACCTGAAATCCCATGCAGGGAGAGCAGAAGTGACTTACCTTAAGCTGGAGAATTTGTATTGTGCTGTTGTTAAAATGGCAAAGGTAGATGAAGGAGTGAAGATGGAATTGGCAAGATTCTTTCACAAGGAGGCATCCTGTATGAGCTATTCCCTTTGCCCTGCCTTTTAAAGTCACTAGTGCCACAGGATGGCTGAGGGATTTGAAAGTGAAAAAGAAAATGAAGACAATGGAAAAAGGCAATAAAAAATTAAGATAACTAGGATTTCTTTTAATTGAAGAAGTTGTGTATACTTCTGTATTAGGCAGAAATTAAAATATCCAAACTCTGGAAAACATGTAGTGATAAAAATTATTTTTCTTTCTTAAAGGAAGGCTCCAGAAAGAAAACATTTATTTAATCTGTTAGATGTGGAGCTAACTATGAGTGAGTGTTTCTTATGCAAATAGTCTAATAATAATAGAAAGAAAAGAAAGTACCGAAGGGGAAGAATGCACAAAATTTCTCCCAGTAAGTATGTTGAAGTTACCAACTGACCCTGAGAAATGTACACATAACACAGGGGAAGAGTAGAGCTCCTTCTAATGTTTGTACTGCTGCACTGGCTGTTCATGAGAGCAGAGCTTTTGTGATGACTTAAATGAAAGTTTTTCGAATTTGCTTTTTAAGTTTGAGAATGATTTATCTCCCTCCAGCCTTTAGAGCTCTTAATTCCATTCTGTTAATGTCTGTTTTTTTCCCTCGCTGTGTATAAAATGTGTCTACAGTAGGATTCGCAATCATTTAGTGAAGAGGGAGGGTGGAAGTCCTTATGGAAAATCACACTTGGCTTTCAGAGGAGACTTAGAATGACTCCATTCACTTCCATAAACCGGTTTCAGCGTTGAACAGTGTAGCCTCGCCCTGCACCCCTGGTTTCTTGCGGCTGATACATACATTGAAGAGCCAGTGATTTTTCCAAACTCAGTTCCAGTCTCTTTGTGCCTGTTTCTGCATTAAAAAAAGTACTCTAAGAACCTTCCTCCATGGTGTCAGATTGCCATTTTTTTTTGAATTTTTGAGCAGGTGGTGCCAAGAGAAGAGTATTTCTGGTCATCCTACTTTTTTGCCTTTTCTGCCTTCCTCCACTGTTTTCCAGTTTCTCTGCTAGTATTGTTCTCCCTTCTGGGGAATTTTAGCAGTGCCATTTCAGTAAAATTTTTGCATAGGTCCTTGTCTTTGTATCCAGCACAACATTTTCTGTAAGATTCCCTTTCCCACTAGCATTAGCAATTCATTGTTCCTGAACATGTGCCCCTTGCTTCAGCAACAGTCCAGGCTGCTGCCACCTGCACTTGAAGGTTTCTTAGCTCAATGGAGAGGTTTAAAGAACTAAGCAGGGTGGAAGATTGCTATGGACGGACTCTGGGAATGGTGATCCATATCTCATGTTTTTTTCTGTGCAATTTCTCCACAGATTGCAAGACAACAGCAGCAGCTTCTGCAGCAGCAACACAAAATTAACCTCCTTCAGCAACAGATCCAGGTCAGAGACACATCTCCTCCCATGCCTCTGTTATCTCTCTTTCTTCCTTTCCCTTTCCCCACTCTTTCCCTCAGCCGTTATTGCCATAGTTTCTTTAAGAATCTCTGCAGTTGGCTGGCATCTTGTTTATGGACACCCATGAGGATTTTACCCGTCATTTGGCAAAAAAGGTCAATTTCTGGAAGGCCTTATATGATTAACATGGTTCCTATAGGATCAGGAAGAGGCTGTTAGAGGAGCTGGTCACGCAAGCAAATGTTTGCAGGACCAAATCCCCTTTCCTCAGGAGTGACGAAAGCATTGCCAGAAAGAGTTTGTTTGGAATTGATGTCCTACAGCTCTGTTTTTGTGGTTTTGCTGAAGCAGTTCTCTTCAGCGATTGATAATCAAGTGTACCTTCTTCCCTCTGCCTGAGATCTTGGAAGTCTGGAAATTTTTATTTGTGGTGAAGTATTGTCTGAGTGAGAAACTAGTCAAAAGGTTGGTTAGATTCAAGAGAGCAACTGTGTAAGTTCCAGATATCTACAGTTTTATTCCCAGTAGTAGAAAAAGTTGTTAAACCAGCAAAACCAGTAAACTTTATTTAGCCTCTTTCTTCCTTAATGTATTCAGAAGTTTCTTTTCATGCCATTGACTGTATTTCATTACTTTTCTTCCGTGTGCATGCCCCTGTTTTGGGTACAATGCAAATCAGTTTGCCTGTGAAGGTTTTCACAGAGTAACAAAGGAGAGGTTTGACTTCTTACAGATATCTAGGATCGGGGTAAAATCTCTGGTTGTTTAATTATGCGGTTCTGTACAGAGCATTGCAAGTTGCTGTAGACTGTGTTCTGTTTGTTCAGTAGCGACAGGATTCTCCTTCCAAAGCTTCTCTTCAGTATTTCAGAGTGAGTTGCCTAAAACTATCAATCACAATTGTAACCCATTTAAGAAAACTTAATTCTAGCCAAATCAGAGGAGCTGTATGGCTTCACACTAGAAGAAAACTTGGCTCTATCATTTCAGAGGACATTCTGTCTGTATCAGGACTTGGATATTTATGAAAAAATCCTGAGAAGGTCCACCTCTCTGTTATAAGGCAACTTCTGTACAAGATGTGCTTTGCTGAAAATAATTTCGAGATTGGTAAGGCTTGGTTTGGCCTCGACCTCTGTACTCTTTTTTTCTTCTTTAATTTGTGTGTGGGAGGGAGTTTTCTGTATTGCTGCATCTTTAATAAGACTTTAAAAGAAAAACAATAGCAGAACCTGTACAATAGCAAGGAAAATATTTATATTTTTAGCATTTAGCTATGGCAGCGAGAGAGGAAATTGTTTTATAAGCAGTGAATAAAAATAAATTGAAGTAACATAATTTGACCCCAACCCTTTTAAGTTTTAACGCGTTGTAGATAAGAATGAAGTATGTTGTTTTTAGGGTAGTGAAGAAAACCCTGGTTATTGATAATGAGATATAGAGCCTTTCATCTCTTGATCCCTGGTCCAAGTTTGACCTAAGTCAGTAGTAAATGAAAGTCAGCCAACTACCATCTGACAGAAGCTGCAATCCTTAGAAATGATTTGGAGGTCTGTCTCAAGGGATCTCAGATGAAATATTGACCCTGCCAAGGTCAGAATTTCACCTCCGGGGTCCACTTCACACAAACCCCATCAGATTTGTGGCACCCTCCTTTTGGATGGTCAGACAAGAAAGGTCAAGAATTGAACAGGCAGAGAGACAGTAGTTCTCTCATTCCCACAGGGCTGATCTGTTTGTAGCGAAATTTTGGTTATACTGCATGGGCAATCTGGACAGTTCCGTGCCTGTATGATTCTGAAGTCTCGTGAACCCAGGTTGGAGCCCATAACTCTGAAGGGGAAAACATTTAAAAATAAAAAATTCTTATTGACAGTGAATACAAAGCAAAACATTTCTCCTCAGTTAGTTGACTGTCAGAGAAGAAGCAATTCTTAAAGAAGTCATCCTTTGTACATGATTGAAGACAATGAAGTCACCATAACATGCCCATGTTTAAAATGGTCAGTGAGTTTACAGTCAGCTTATGGGTTATGGTAGGTGGAACAAAACTGTGACGAGAATGTAGCTGTGAGTTCAGCTTTTCTGACCTTGCCCTAATTAATCTAACAGGCTTCTGTCACCCTGGCCTGAAGATTTTAAATAGCATTAGATTTATTGACAGGGAAATATTCCTACAAAGTCTGGATAACTATTTGACTTACGTGCAGTTGAATGATTATGCTGCAGTTATGAACACAACTTATTTATGACAAAGGAATCGTTTTACTTGAGCCAGTTTTTTTCTAAGCTTGTAAGAGTTGCCATAATTCCAGATAAATTATTACATAGAAAAAAGCTATTGAAATATTGTATTGAAAGCATAATACCCTAAGGCTAAAAAAAGCATAACCTGGCTGACCCATGATTTATGAGTCCTTTCTCTAAGTGCGCTAACTTGGAAACAGTTCCCTCTCTCCCTACCCCGTCACACAATCACTGATACACAGTACATAACCGTGGAGAGACTGTGATGTCTCTCTCCTCCGTAGAAGACTGCAAATGCTCAGTGTAGCTACAGCTCAATTAAACTAGCACGTCTGTGATGCGGGAGAAAGATGCTTTAGTTCCTTGAGCTTAGAAAAATGTACCTGGCATGTGAGTCTCTAATTGACATTATGTCTTTTCCAAGTCCATCTCTTCTGAATTAATTGGAAGGAGGTGTCACTAAAGCAGAAGGCAAGGAGTTTGTATAGAGACTTAAGTAAACTGGAGAAAAGTTGCAGATTAGATTAAATTTGAGAATCTGTACAACCTCAAAATGCTAAAATGTGATCTAGATGGGATTTTGTATTTTGGCAAATGTTTATAATTTTTTTTCTATTTTTCAGGATGTTCTAGACCTAATTTTTGAAGAGGTTTGAGTTTCTCTGAATGATTAACTAACCCTCCTCCATCTGATTTTATGCCACTTTGGAATGCATCCTCCCTTGCACACTGCTTTCTGTTCTGCCTAATCTTTGTGTGTAAGGTTTTCACTGGAACAGTTTCTGCCTACTGAGTATTTGTGGTCTTCTCCCTTGCACCCCTTAGTCTTGCTGTTTTACCAGAAATGGAACTGGAATGCGTGTTTTGTCAGCTCTTGAGCATCAACAACCCCAAAGATTTCAGCCTGTATTTTAGAACGGTAGTGATTTGCAGCTGTAGAACAGGCTGACACCAAGTACATCTCAGCAAGTTCTTGGATTCAGTTTGGTTTTGTCCTTCAGGGCCTCAAGGGAACTCTCCTGGTTACCTACTCATCTTTTGTGAGGCCATAATCTGCTTCCTGGTGCCCTTACTCTAGAACCTGGGGAAGTCTGGGGCTCTGTAGCTATCATTTCAGGTGGGCAGAGAGTGGAAGAAACTTGGACGATGCCCGCGATGCTGAGCTAGTCGCCAGGTACACCCCAGTGATGTCCTCCTTCAAAGGGTGTCTCTGAAACACAAAGTTTGGAGGGGTCGTGCAGTTCACTTGCTCAGAGAAAAAGTCTAGGCCAGGATGATGATGGAAGGGTTTGCTTTGAAGCTCAGTGACGAATGTCACTTTAATTGAACTATATCTAAAATGAAATATGGTTGTTAAAATTCATAAAGCAATTCATATTCAGTAGGGCACTGTTGATAAAATAGGTCAACCTTTCAGCCTAAATTGTGATAAAACCGATACTGCTAATCTCACAATTTTGTAGAAAACCTGACAATGTTTTATGTTTTTCCCTCAAGCCCCAGCTCTTGGAGTCATGTGATGACAAAAATGCCAGCTTTCATTTCTCAAAAATGTAAACTTCCAGCTCTCATATTTCCAGGCAAAATCTGAAACCATGAGCACTACAAGTTCCAAAATTAGAAGGCAAACAAAACGGAGGCCAAATGCTGTTTTCTAATCTGTTCTGATTTTTAGTCAAAATTTTTTTTGGAGAGCCCAGCTCAAGATCTTGGAACACTTCAGGTTGCCAATAATGTAAAACTAAGATCTCAAAGCAGCAGGAAGCAACAACACTGCTTTACAGTGTTTCTAACATTTAGGCCACAGTTTTGTTTGACTTTTTTTAGTTTAATACTGTTAGTACTTGGTTACTAATTTGTATTCTTTTCTGAGTGACATACTTAGCTGAAGAACCAAGTGCTGTCTGAAACTTGAGAGCCATTTCTGCCAGACAGCAACCATTTGATGACTCTGTGTGTTTTAGTAGAGGGTTTTCATTTTCCCTCAGAACTAGCGCAAGCTTTGATAGGACTCTTTTTTTGTGAGAAAGTTTGGACCCCTGAGAATGAGGGGATCCCAACTAAATTCTGATGCAAAGCTGGAAGGAGTGTCTCTGGCCCACTCCACCTGTTATCAGATGCCTGAAATATCGGAATTAATCTCTCCAACACTAAAGTTGTGTTAAAGAGGGAATCATTTTATTCAGGCCTAAAGGTGCACGCAGGAGATTCTAACCTAAAGTGGGTGCATGATTCTACAAGAAGGCTACTTATATTCAGTCTCTCCATGCATAGTACAATTTACCTCATTACCATAAATCCCACCCCAAGTTCCCAGAGATTCAGTCCTTTGTTTTGTCTGTCACTGCATTCTTGGGCCAGATGTCTTCTTCTCATCTCCCAACTGTCCTTGCTGAAAGCAGCTTTTGCAGGCCTTGTTGCTCTGCTAAAAGTTTCACAGGCACAGTAAAAATTGAATTAACCCTTTTAGTATCACACCTGCCGGGTGGGATGTGGCTTTGCCAGCTCCTAGGTGGAAAGTTTGCTGTGGCCTCGATGGCCTCAAGTTTTGCAGACCCTCAGCAGCTTGTCTGGAAGGAGAGCGTGGGCACCACAGCGCTTCGGGCGTCATGCGCCTTGGGGCTGCAAACTTTCTGGCTTTCCTAAATCACTCAGCTGCCCTGCATGTCCTCCCAGCTCCAAAGAAGGCTTTCCTTTGTGAGTCTGGATCCAGGTTTCCATCCTCCCACCTGCTGTCAGCTGGCTGGGTCCTTTTTCCCCATGAGTTGTGTTGGTAGATGGAGAGGCCTGGCTGCGCTAGTATGTTCTCAAATCAGAATATTCCCATTCTCATTACCTTCTGAGGTTTAAGATGTTGTTCCAATTTGGAACGTAATAAATTCTTGAACTTAGAATTTCCTGCAGGATGGTTAGTCCATTTTTCAGCCAGATCTGTTTTTCAAAATGTGACTATATTTTGGGGGAGGAAAGAAGTATTTGGTTTCTGAGTTACACAGAAGTTCAGCAAAATATTTCTTAAGCTTCACATGCAAAGTTTTGAAATTACACAGTTGTTATTGTCAAAACTTTCCAAGCAGCAAGAGATTCTGGATTGATTCCAGTCTTCCAAAACAGTAGTAGAGACCTGCTTCCAGAATGCTTTACATGCCATAATTTACCCACGCAGTTATGGCAATAATTTTTGTTGTTTAGATTTGTTGTTTGTTTTGAACTCCTCAGGTGAGCAATCATCTGTTATCCAGAGCTGGCTGCATGATATCTAGGCCTGTTCGTGTTTTTTGTTTTGTTGTAGAAGGTACCAGTTTCTCTTCCTTGTTGAGAGAAGACACAGATTAATTGACTGTGCCAAAAGAAATGTGAAGATTTTTTCCCTGCCCCAACAAGTTTGCACTCTTAAATTATACTTCCAGCATGGCTTATCCTTTCATTTTCTGTCTCCTGCTGGAAAACAAACTCCAGCAGGCCACTATGTGAGCTAAATACTTGGAGAACTTTGGGCTTAAAATAAGGAGGGTAGAGATCCTTACTCTTAATCTTTGCCCTATCAGTGTCTCCTCAGTGCAGCCACAAGGTCTTGGGGCATTTCTTGCCTGGTTCCCAACTTCTCACATGTCTGTAACCAGAGTTCTCTAGAGGCTTTAAGGGGCCGGAGATAACGACTCCTTCACTGGAGACACAAAATGAGCAACTGCTACACAAGGGCTTGGTTACAGATTTAGTAATGCCTATTGCTTCTGGATTCCCATTTTCCCTGGGAATTCTGCTGTTCTGAGAAGTCAGTGACAGCAGAGCAGTGCTTTGTGGTGCTACGACCCCTTTGCAATCCCTTGCAAGGCAGAACGGTATTAGTTTTTCCGTAATTAGAGTCCTCTTTGCATATCAGAGAGAGGTGAGGACAAAAGGTTTCCTTGGTAAGACAATAAAGCTGTTGAAGTGAGGGCCTGATCCAACTCCCACTGAACATGGAGAAAAGGCTCTTGTTCATATTAGTGGGAGTTCAATGAGACCTTTCTTCAGTAGGAAACTGTGAGAAAGTATCTTCCTCCTCACTCTGCAAAATGTTTTTAGAACAGGCTCTGTCCACTGAAATGGTTTGTTTTTTCTTTTGTTTTGTTTTGCCAGTGTGGATATGACAAGCTATGACTGCACAGTCAAACTGAACAGTCTTGTGGATATGGGGACATTTTGTCCAAATTCATCATGTGTCAGGAGCAGCTGTTTTCCTGCAGCTTATAAACACGGGCATACTGGATTCAGTGAGACCCAAAAAGGAGTCACACTACAGCCTTTCCCATGACTTTGCAACCTCTTCCCAAACCACTGAGGTTGCCAGCAAAGAGGCAAAACAATTGTTCCTCACAAAGCTCTGCAGCTGATGTCCTATCAGTTATCAGAATAACTCGCCTGTCCCTTGAGCAGGAAAAATCCCCTGGGAAAGAGGTTATTCAAAACCACACACACGCATACACAAAACCAAACACAAACAAACAAACAAAAAAACTCCAAACAGAATAAAAGTCTGAGGGAGGAAATAGGGAAAGGAAGGAGTAAAAAGAAAAATCAGAATCAGAATGAGCTAATTGCTTTCTGTCCTCCGATCTTCAGCAAGTAGCATTTGAGTTAGACTGGACTTTTAAGTAACCTGTGGGCCTTCATTTTCTTTCATCACCAGGAAAGTTAAGTTATGTAAAAGATTGTTGAGGTCTTTATCTGTCCTTCTTTCAGTGCAGAGTATGATTTTGCACCAAGGTAGCACAGTTTTAACTCCAAAGATAGCCCTTATAGCAAACTTCTATAGGTAGTTTGGTCTCAGGCCTTTTCTATACCCTTATACAATCCAAATTTGCTGACTGGTGTAGTTGTGCCAGTGCAAACCAGGAGTATCTGCTTAAAACTTTGTGAGCTCAGTTGGTCAGAGCACGGTGCTAACATTGCCAAGGTTGGGGGTTTGATCCCCATATGGGCCATTCCCTGAAGAACTGAACCCTTGTGGGTCCCTTCAAACTTAGAATGTTCTGTGATTCTGTGAACTTGAATTTATTGAAAATGCAAGGGCATGTTTGATTGAGGTAAATCAGCTTTTTTTTTTCTATGCTGAGCTACTTGATTGCAATAGCACTTGCCTTCTCCAGTGTTACTGGTCCAAATGTTCTCGAATTATAACACTGTTTTGAACTTCATGACTTTTTTTCTTGCCGTTTTAACATCTTGTCTTAATTTACTTTCTGTTACTGAGCTTTCAGTGTTCCCATTTTCCAGTTCTCTCACACAATCACATGGGAAGGCCAGAAACTTTTTTTTATTAAAAACCAGAACACTGAAACACCCCAAATAATCCAGCGGCTAAGACTGTAAGAAAAAGACCAGCGGTCAAATCCAGGCATTGCAGCTGGCAGCATCGTGCTCCAAGGCCTCATCTTGGTCTCTCTCTCCTCAGCAGGCATTTCAGGGCCCTGTCTTTCTTTTTGTTCTGAGATCCTCTCTCCAATTTCTGCATCTCTCACCCATCAGCTTTGACCATTTTCTTTCACTTTCAACTGCCTGTTAATGAGTAACCTTTCTTATGCAGCTGCCCACCCATTCCCACAGCAACTTCTCCTTTCTGCCAGCCCTCCCTTTCCCCTCCTTGTCTGTATTTCCACGGCCTTATTAATGGTTTTGTGTGGCTTTTTATTGGCTGTAGGGTAGCATATGTCATTTTGTGAATGTTTGTGTTCGGAATGGGTGGCATGGGGTGCCATGTGATCTCTGGGCATGTTCGTGTACCCATGCAGGTATTTGCACAGCAGGCAGCAGAGGCACAGGAGCAGAAGGTACCATGTATAAGTGGCTGGAGAAGCTGAGCATGAACTCTTTATGGCCGTGATCTTGTCTGTGTGGAGTGTGTGCAATCCTGAGCATTTTTGTTGCACAGCCAAAAAAGGCTGCTACTGCTGCCTCTGCAGTAAGGTAAAGCAGAAGATTACAATAAATTTTTTACTGCTGGCTGGCAGAGGTGTTTAGGATGTGTTTTCTTTATATCTTCATCCGCCCCTAATTGAAGATGCTTTAAAATTGAATGACTAGCAGTCAAAACGTGTTTGCTTCAAACTGAGAAGAAAAATGCTGGTGTCTCTTCTTCCGAACTGATTGCGCTTTGTACACAACTGACAGCCACAGTCACTTTGAGTGACTGATAAGTGGGAAGCTTTGCCACTTATCAAGGAATGCACGTTGAAAAGAAAGGACTGGAGCCGTTCAGATGCTTTGGCATGTTCAAAATAACATCTCACATCAGTCAGGCTCAGAAGCACTAGGAGGCATTTCAAAATAAACTTTATATCTATCTATCTATCTATCTAGAGGCAAAAATTCAATTTAACAGACAAATCGCTGTGTGGACTCACATTGGCTCTGAAAAGGAGAACATCATAATAAGGGTCACCAGTTGCAAAATGACTCAGATGGCTGCATAATTGGAGAGCATTTATTGTAGGGTCTCACCCCCCAGAACAAAACAAATTTTTAAAATTCACACCCGCATATTATTCCAGTGATTTCTCTAAATTGGGGGGGTTTGACTCTGTTGGCCACGTAATATTTAGTTTATGTAACACAGGACATCCTGAAGGATCCCAAAGAGAATGAAACTCTAGGCTAGATTCATATCTCATTTATTTCCTCTTCAGTATTATGGAATATGCTTGGGATTGCATGGCTTTTGCTCAGAAAATTGTTCTTAAGGTTTCTTTAGGAGTTACTGTGTTTTGTAGTGATGCATAACATGAATAGAGGATGTAACTATAAATGTTACTATTTCGTGATATGTATAATAGGAGATTCTGACTTGCAAGAGTATGAGGGTGCATTTTCTTGTCCTGACTGTAATGCAGTGGTGCCAACCAATGTAGGGTTGGGCTGGTCCACTAGAGGACTTAGCAGGAGTTAGACATACAAGCACAGGTACTCGGAGCTTAGCTGGGATGGGAATCTCCAGTGGGAGGACGGGAAGACACAAGCAAGTAGTGTGTAATATCCCAAACTGGAATTTGGATAGAACATACATAGTGTTGATCTGCATCCATTAGCACTACTCAAACAAAAAAACTGCTGCCAACACTGGGAGTATTGATGTATAAGGACCAGTATCTTTTGTTATGATTCTAAGCACTGGGCACCTCATTCTGCCCAGCTAATTCTATCTAAAATGGTTGCTTTTCCAGCCAAAATGGCTATATTTGAGATACAGATTATGTTTGGCATTCTAAGGTTGCCACCAGCACCCATACCTGTATCAAGAGGGAGAGATTTGAGGATCATTTAGTTCCTACTGCCAACGACTTGCTTTTCTGATTCACCACTTGCCATGTTGAGTGGTCTCAACTGTGTTCTGATGGCTCATTCAAAACAGAGCACTTCAAACTCTCTCCTGGGATAATGGTTTCATATGATTCAGAGGGAAAAGTGTGGTTCCGCCTACTGAATCAACACCATTGTCTTCGCCACCTTGGATTTTCCTCAGACATCTGGTATCCAAAAGCTGATGATGCCTTACCCTGCATGGCTTAAGAGACAAGATGAGCTCACTGTGTAAGAGGCCAAGGGGAACAGTTTTGTTTTAGTTGTCCACTTTCTGTCACTTATCTGCTACTGAATTGCAATGTGCAAATTACAGTGGAAGGCAGTTGGTTGTGCTTGGTGTTTGTAAGAAGAGTAAATGAAACAGTTTCTTGAAGGGTTGTGATTGGAGGGATGATGTGAGTGACCCCTGACTTAAAATTTTGGAGAAAGAGAGGGAAAGGTACAGTTGTCTTGTGAAAGTCTCGGTTGAACAAACATTACCTGGAGGGTTATGGATATCGTGTCAGCTGTCTTTATTTTGCATTTTGTGTATAGTCTCCATTTAAGTTCACTTTTCACATACGAAAGTTGAATAAAATTTGTAACAGTTAAGTAATTTTAAGGAACCATTTCAGATTTTTATTCAACTTGATTTAAAATATGCTTTGAAGAGACTTAGAGGTATATGTCAGAGTTTCCTGTATTTAGAAGTTAAATAAAGGATTTAAGTTCCAAGATAAGCATAATAAAGTTACAAAAAATAAAATTAAGACTTATATGAAAAGTAATAATAATGAAACAAGACAAATTTAATTCACAGAACTTGGAGTTCATAAATATTTGGTACAGTGAGTAAACTAATTTTACAATGTGTGTGTTATAAAATATTTTTTATCAGATTTGACTTGTTTAAAAGATGATAGTGATAGTGTTCAGCAAACTACTCTAAATTTGGAACTTGGATAGTTTCAACAAAATAGTAATTTAAAATGGATTTGGACAGAAATGATTGAGATATTTCTATATTCTTGTGTGCTGTGAACACTGTATGCAAAGAAGTACCTTATTTAGGTAACAAAGTAAGGCACTTGAAAGTTACAAGTGCCAGAATTAAGTGAAATAGGTATCTTCATTTTATTCTCATATATCTCTGTCATACATGTTGAATTAAAAAATGGTATTCCAGAATTACATGATAATATAATTGTAAACTGTACTCACAAGTGGGAAAATTAAAATTATGTTGACAGCCTTAATTCTGACATTCCCTAGTGTTCGATTCCTTGACTTTTCATCCCATGTTGCATGATTTTAACTGGTTTTCTGTGTGGTTATGATGGCTGTAAAAGAATGCTGATATACCAGCCATTTACAATATATCGCCAGGTCAGTTTGAACCATGAAATGTCAGCATGGGAGAAGTGCCAAATGGCACTTGAGTTACAGGAGAAGTGCTGTGTTCTCCTGGGCTAGCAGGACAGAACAGCTTTCTGGCTGTGGTGGAGAAGAGCCTGTACTATGAAAGCCCCTCTTTTTCTATGTCACATTTCCCTTCTTCCTCCAGCTTTGGGTTTGTTTGTTTTTTTTTTTTTTCAATTTTGGTCTCCATCAAAGTAAAGAAGACTTTTTTTCCCTATTGCTGTCCTCTTTGGAAAGGTAGATTGAGTGTTTGAGTGCCTTTGTTGAATTTGGGCTGGTTGTGTTGAAAATGGAGTTTGACTCCTTTTTTTCAGCACCCTCCATTTGCTCCTCCCATTCTCCCTCAGTGGGGTTGGGACCAGATCGGTTTGTGCCACTAATCAATTCTTTCCTCCTAATTTACCCCATTCTTTGTGCTGTAGCAAAAAAACCCCCTGAGGCTGATGGTACAGTATTTGATGGAAACCTGTTTTAGCATTTGTCCCTTTAAAGCTCTGTGTGGTGAGAATATGTTTTCTTATCTTGCAAACTGTGTGTAGAGTCTTGTCTGCCATTTAAGCATTTCTGAGCTGCTGTGAATCAGCAAGAGGGGCTTTTTCATGTACCATATGTAATAAGTTTTAAGTTAGTAATATCCCTAAGAATCACATACATCTAAATTAAGCATAATTTCCAATTTTTTTAACCCTGGAGTTCAAATTTGTAGTCCAGGAATAAGTAAGCATCTATGAAACAGCTAATTGATTACATTCTCACCTTATACGTGGAAGTAAGCTGCCTTATACACATTTTCATGCATGCATTTGAAATACCCCATTTTAGTTATCATTTACAAACATGACTACTTTACTTTTCTGAACATAGAGTTTTAATGTCTCTAAAGGAATTTAGGAGGAAGGAAGGATGTTTTNTATGAATAGTTACCAAATTGCAACTGATCTTAGTTGAGAATTTCTCAGGGCTTTATGAATTCTTCAGCTGGCAGTTCCTCTTCATCTGAGATCATGGCAAATAGAGAGAACCCTTAATTTAGAGCAAGGCGTTGATGATCACAGTATTTCCCAGTGATGCAAACATACTGATGCATATAACATACAATGCAATAGAAGCGGAAATGGACTCAAATTACTTCAAATTAGAAAAATTTCAGGAAATAAAACTTTCAGACTTCTTCTTTTCCCCTTCTGCGATTCTCTGAATGTTTCTATGGCTGCCGACCCCCCTATAAACGTTGCTTCTGTTTTTCCATAGAACGTGTTTCTGGCAGCAGGAGGTTTCCCTGGGTAGGATAGCTCACCAGATACATGATAAATCCAGGAATTTCTTTGTCATGGTATCAGTAAGCAAAGTTTTGGAGAGCTAATATATTCTAGTGACCAGAATTAGAATTATGCTCTATTTCTTGCATGTATTCTTTATTTGAAGTGAAAGGCAAGCTTGAAATTATATTTTTCAAGAATTTTAGCTGCGTCATGAGTTTCAGGGTGTTTTCTTAAGTCTACTTCCCTTACATTATTTCTTAGTGCGCAGTTCAGAATTCTTGTCTTTTTGGTACAATCAGAATAAAGAAACTTGAATTGTAATCAATATACTGACATAGAATTCTGTTTCTATGTTAAGAATATTTGCACTTCTTATTTAAGACAAAACATCCATTTTGGGTGTTTTTCATATCTCCTTCATGTACTTGGGTGGATTTGTGTAAATCGCAAGTTTGCTTTCTGCACCTTTTGAGAAGGTTGTTTGAGCTCAGTATCCTCTTAGCTGAAACTCTTGCAAAGATCCCATGTGAGGAAAATTGTCCATTGTGTTCCTTTGAAAGCTGGCTGTCTTTTTTTTCCTGGAGCTGGGCTCAGGCAAGTTTATTCTTCCACTCAGAGATACCTTAGGAGGTTCCTGTCCTTTCTGGTGCCTAGGAAGCAGAGCTCAGATACATATATTGTATTTGTTGCCATCATATAATCTGTGCAACTTCCCTGAAAATATAAAGAATTATGCTTTCCCCAGCTGTTCATTTGATAGGATTCTAGTCCTTCATTTAGAGAAAACTGTGCTTCTCCAATTCCCATTGTTTGAACCATGGCCTCCTTTCTATACCTATTGTTTGTTTTGTCTTTTTTTGTTGTGCGTAACAGGTGTTTCTTTCAGACAGCCCAGGCAGCAAGGCAAGGGCTTCCTTTATGGCAGATCTCTTGAGACTTTGATTAAACTCTTCTTTGTGATAAAAAATGCCACTGCCTTTAAATGAATTGCACATGAATTCTGTATTTGCACAAATGCCCTCCGTCCCTCTGCCCTCATTGCTTCTCTGGCTCTCTTTTGGTTTGGGTGTGTTTGCCTTTTCTCCTGTTCACCTCCACAGAACTGATTTCTTTTTGCCTTCCCAATACTGTGCTCCCCTCAGAGCCTGGATGCAGCCATGGGAATGGTTTAAAAAGGGCAAATTGTTTCTGCAAAAAGAGCTCGCTTTTTTCCCAGTGTTTCCTATTACTGCCTCCACAAATACCATCATGTTGCCTCAGAGAAGCTTCCTCAGAGTTTCTCAGTGGGAGCCATGGGTTAGAGACTAAGCACTTTCTCTGCATCTACTGAAGCAGGTCTTGCTCTAGTGGGTTATAGGTACCACAGGTACTTTTTTGCCTGCCTTGCTTTTTTCTTTCACACAACCTCACCTGCTGTTGAGTAGGAGCCGCTGGTTTTGTGGCTTAGTTGTGGCAATACTTTGGGGAGGTCTGGAAGTTGTGACAGGAGCTTAGGTGTGTAGTAGGCAGAATGTGCACATAAATCAGTGCCTGATGCCACCCTCTCTAATGTACATTTAATATTCTTTCAAGTTTTTGTTTCGAATAGGACTTCTACACTCCAATATGATCTTAGTGACTGACTCTCTAGATGTTAGGAAAGCCAGAGAAGGAAAAACCAAAGAGGGGCAAGAGGCTCGTGCTGTGTTTTTGACTGGTTCATTGGCTCAAATTGTTCAGGTGTCCTGACAGAATATTGCTGACCTATAATGCATTATTTTCATGCCCTTCTCTTTATGCCCAGACATTTATTGGTTGGAAGCCCCAGGGGTGAACAGATACAAATCTCTGTTAGTCACAGGAGATGTAATGGACGTCCTGAGACCTGTGCCAAACAATTAAGAATATAGGCATAATGATTTACAGGGTAAGCAAAACCTCTAGAGAATGTTACATCTGTAGAAGCTGCCCTGTGAATCTGCAAAAGTCGAATAACTTACACCATTTCAGTGTTCAAGAGATAGTGCATATCTAGGGAATGAACATAGATGGACTCCTGCTTTCAGTCTGGGACAGAACCTTCTGCTGGTGACTTTCTGTTGCTTTGAGCAGTGGTTCAAGCTTCCAAAAATGTCATCTACAGTGCCATCTGATGCCCTCTACACAAAACTTGGTTTTCCTCCTGCAGTTTTCTGACTGCGGTTACAGTGGCAGGGGTATCAGCACAGCCTGGATGTGACAGTAGCATTGGATCTATTTTAGTGCTTCACTCTGTGGCAGTGGCAGTGGCAGCATCTGTGGAAAATATGAACATAACTGTCAGAAAGCGTGTTTGAAGGGTGTTTAATTTAGAAACATTAAGCCCCCCTGGGCTGACATTTGCTTTAGCATGCAGTAGTTAACAGTGGAAGATGGGACTTTAATAAGGCTATATAATACTATTTCCTAAATGGCTTCTTTCTCATGAAATATGCTGTCTGGTTTTGGTGGCGTCTCGTTACCTAGTGCAACAAACATCGTCGATCACATTATTTAACTCAAAACCCATGAAGTTTTACTTCATTTTGCCATAACACGTTAACTGCAGGAGCCTTAAATTCCCTCCTCCTGTACAAAATCTGAACATGAGCATTTAGAGACACTTTGAGCTGAAATAAATGACCAAGATGCAGACAAAACTAACATGATGTTACAATTTTATCAAGTTCCACATGGCTCTTTCTCTGTATTAATTTTCTTCATGTTTAAGGAACTTGAGCAACTGTTTTAATACTTAAATACAAAAAAAGATAGATTGTTTTTGAAAACCAGATTGTTCTGAAAGCAGCCATTTCTTAAGTTCAGGCATGCAAACTTCACTCGGACTGTGGGCACACTTTGTAAGAGCCTCACACACAGGTTTTTTTTGAGGCGTCATTTCCTCGTTCCTTCAGGAGGTGCCCTTTTGCGGGAGGTTAAGCCTTCTTTCCACCAAAGGGGGACTTGAGGAGGTTTCCTTGGAATCCTGTCATAGCTGTTCCTGGATCTCACAAGAAAGAGATGCTTCCTGAGACATATGTGAAGCTCACCTGCCCAGGAAGATTGCTACTCACCAGCCTGCTTTAAGACGGCTTTGCATGCAAAAGACTGATTTTCTTCGTTTTAGAACTATCACTCAATGAAAATGTCAGAAATATGGAAGGATAAATACCGAGTTACATTAAACAGAGAAAAAAAAGCGCTCTGAAATTATCTCCTGGCTCCATGTTTTCTGGGGTTTTGCATTAGTGGGAACGAAGTCACGGTGTGTTGACACAGTCTAATGTGCAATGACATAATACCTGGAGTATGGAGACAGCAAGAGGCGCAAAATCAAACTTATCTGAGTTTTCACAGGAAAAGAAGGGATTAAACTTTGCTGGTTAAAATATGGATTTTTATTTTTTTTTTAATAGAAACTATCCTAGTTCGATTGAGATAAACCTACTCAAATCTAATTCTATCCAGTCCCTGGGAAAAGTGGGCCTTAAGATGTTGAGCCTATTTGCCCAATCCCTTTTTTTAGAAGTAAAGATTAGGGTAGAAAGTTTGGTCCTTATCTCTAAGGTTCTTACTGCTTCAGAAGGAAACTGAAATACTTACATGAAGGACACTTTCTTGAACTTGTGATTTGTCTTCACTCAGATTATTTCAGAAGCTTTGGCAATGTAGATTTCCCACAATGCTTGGCTTTTTTTGTTTTACGCCTCCTAGAGGAAGTATGATAAATTGTTGTTACTGCCTATTAAATAGTAGAAAGAGATGTCAAAATACTCTAGTGACTTGAAATTCACATGTTACTCCCTGTACATGGAAACTTTGCTTTGGAAGCATCATCCCTTATTTCATAACTGCCAGGTATGATTCTTCTCTGCCTTTTCATTTCTTGTGGTTACTTATAGCTCTACAAAATAACATTAAATCACCACGTTTTACTTACATTTCACAGTTTATTTGCACCGATATTTGTGTATGATCCAGATCTTATGTAGCACCGTCATCACTGGATCTTGGAATATTTTTCTTTCTTTTTTTTTTTTTTTTTTTTTTTTTTTTTTTTTCTTTCTTTCTTTTTAAACCATCCTGTTTTTCAGACCAGGGGAATTGAGGACAGAGGGGAAGCAGCTTGCACGTTGTTTGGCTGTAGCTCATTGCCAGAACCAGGAACAGAACCCAGATTGTCAGGCGTCTCCCATTGGGCCACAATACAAAATGTGAACTGAAGTGCAGAGTTATCAAAGATTCAGGCCTTCTAGGTTTTTATCTTCTGTCTCCATTTTTGCTGGTTTTCGATAGAATTTCCCATTTCACTGGAAGAAATTGAATGCAGACTGCAGTGTTTGGGAGGGAGAATGAGGGAGAGAAGCAGGCAGAAAAGACTCTCTTAGTCCCAGAGTCAGATTTATGTCGGTGCCATTCCATTGAATCACATTGATACAGTTTAATGCATAAAAACTGACCTGCCCCATCAGTAAAATGTAAGTGAATAAGTGGTAAAAAGCTTATGAGGGTCTGTTTCTGTCCTCTTCAAGGTAAGGAAACCATTTTCCTTGCATTTTTAGCATTTGCTGTGCTTCCGTTTTTCTAGATCCATTCATTGTAGCAAAGCCAAGACTGTCAGCACATACTTTCCTTTTTCAAGCACCCCTCAATTCCATGAAAACTGCCTAGACAAATCAGAATGTAAGGCCCTTACCAGTCACTATGCATGAGCCCTCTCCTCACCTTGACCACTGCTAGGTTTGTATTCCATTCTGTCTGTACTAAATGCCAGTGGGATGCCTGCCCATGTGCATTTCTTGCCCTGGATTGCTCTGCTCCAACTCACAGTGGTTTGTTCACTGCCTTGCTTTCTTCTGAATTTCTGGTACTTATCCTGCTTTCATGCCAGTCTCAGGACGCTGGTTACCTATGGCCAGCTTGTTGTATTTAACAGGCACAAATGGCTGTGCCTCAGGCCTGCTTTTCCCATCTCTCCCCTTTCTTCTCCTGTTTTTCATTTAATGGCTTGCTAATAATGAAACCACAAAGGCAACCGTAGGGGCGGCATAAACACATGCTCACCTACAGGTGAGTTGCTGATGTTTTAGAATTAAAAAACAGAACAGGATTATTATGATAATAGAAGCCAAGGCAGGTGCTGGGCACTTTGTTTATTTGCTGATTAAAACAGTCACAGTGTGACATCTTTTGGTAGAATAAACTAAAGAGGGAGGAGGATTATTGCGTCGCCAAGGCATTGAGAGTACTTGAACAGAAAATATTTGAGGGCCGTCTAATTTTAGGGGACACCATGCTGGGAATATACCTGTTTGGCAGGGTGGTGGGCAAGAAGTCAAGTATTCAAAATGATCAGTATCAGCTGCCAGAGCATTCATTTCCTTCTAATTTGTCTTGGTCCCTTGTTAAGACCCCAAGAAAGAAGAGGGA
Source organism: Mohoua ochrocephala (assembly GCA_013398855.1). Classification (NCBI taxonomy): domain Eukaryota; kingdom Metazoa; phylum Chordata; class Aves; order Passeriformes; family Acanthizidae; genus Mohoua; species Mohoua ochrocephala. The sequence continues at coordinate 127,037 of VZTA01001140.1, forward strand.
GGACTGTCTAAAGCTGTGCCTCTGCCGTTGAATAGGATGTCAAGTAGCGGAGGCAAGATATATGTTGCCTTCCTTGTTTCTCCCATCTCCATAGTAAGATGCCCAGCTTCTGTTGGGTGACTGTGATCCCTTATGCTTTCTTAAACCAATATTATAGTGTTTTGGATTAAGTTTGAAAAATCCTTAATCCTGTTCATCCTCCTCTGAACATATTGTGCTTGTATTTTTATAAAAATGCTTTCCTAGATTTGTTTTTCCTGGTTTTTTAAATAAATCTGTTACTTCATGTCCAGTAGAATTTTATTTTGTGAAAACAGGTTTTAGCCATAAGTGCCCTCATTTTTCTTTGGACTTTTTAGACTTGCATGAAGTTTTGGCATAGAAGAAACTTTGCTATGGTGGGAGTTCCATCTTTACCCTTTTGTGTGTGTGTGTGTGTGTCATACGAATTCTCTGCATTATGCAATTAACAGTTTCTTCTTGAGCCTGATGCTCTAAATCTGCAAGTGCAGTAGATACTTTTTCCTTTGTCAGGCAGCTTCAGGCTAAACATTTAGACTGCCACTCTGAGTTAATTAAACACCTATTTGAAGTTAAGCTGTTGAATGGCAAATAAAATAAAATGGTTGTTTTAGCCCTGTGAAATGGTTATCGAGGTTGACACTACATTTTCTGCTTTGTTCCTTTCTGCTTTTCAGTCTCTCTACTTGCTCCATATGCTGCTTGTTTAGGAAGGGGCACAATATTTGACAGACAAACTACCTTTAGCAAAGGTAGTGCTGGCTGATGTTTCAGAAAGTATGGATGCAGAAATAATGCTGATAATCCTAGTCAAAGTTGGAAATTTTGCCAGTGGAAAAAACATCCTTCCTTATAAGAACAGTACAATTTCATCTCTACCAACTCCAGCTAAAAATATCGGTCAGAAAAGGCAGCTATAGATCTGGCTAAAACAGTTGTTCACTGTAATTGTTATCCCTCTGGAATGAAGGAATATTGTGGGCTCTGCTTTTTTTCCTCATTTGTTTCCATTTTCCATGGTTATTCTAATCTTCTGCTGCCATGGGAAATAGGTGTTTACAGGGTAGGCAGCTCTCTTCACAAGATACCTATGCCTGTCTTGCTACTTGTAGAAGTATTGGGTTTTCTTGGGTAAAAAAACACTTCACTGAGGTTGTGCAGGAAATTGAGAGATTCAGCATTTGTTTTCAGATGGGGTGATAAACAATCTAAGACATAAAAACTCGTTGCATTGATAAAATTTTAATTTTTTAGTGAAAGACTAAGATTTTTACCCCTAAGTGTTTTAAGCATGACGTCTTAGAAAACAAGGACTTGTTGCAGCACCCATTAAAAGTAGTAATAAAATCTTTTGTCTTTTGAAAATGTTGTTTCAGGAGAATAAATTTCTCTAGGACAAGTGGTCAAGGCAGAAGTCTCTGGGTGTTTGTTAAAGGTTATTACTTTCTTTAAGCTCCTTTGTGTGTTCACATACAAACATACTTCTCTGCATTTCTAGAATTCACTTAAGTTGCTTTACAACACTTGATGATTTTATTTAGCAGCCTCACATACTCTAGGAGAGGGGTGCTCTTGGACTTCAGAGGAAAAACAGAATGAGAATTAATTTCTTGTTCAGTTAGTGTCAGACGCAGCTAGACATATGAAAGAAATTGGAATCTTCTTAGACTGCCTGTTTGATTTTGGAGGAGGCTTAGATGTTTACTGAAATTTCCAGCCTTTCGAAATTCACTTGTGAGTGCTTTGTTCATTGCTGCCACTGGAAAAAAGTACATGTCACCAGCATAATGCATTTTTTTTCAGCTGGGCTAATGTCTCTACACTGAACATTTTGTGTGTGTGCCTGTGTAAGTCAGCACTGACAATTCAGCAAGGCACTAGGACAGAAATGGTTTTAGTTCTATTAGTTTTCAGAGTGTATCAAGTGAGGTTGACTTAGTTTTTCCTTAGATGATTGTATCTTAGTAAAACTATAGTTGGTTTTGTTCACATGACTGTAGCTTCTTTATCTGCTGAATTCTGCAGGGAGAGCATCTTCTTACTGTACTGCTGCTATTATGTGATCCATTTTGGCTAAACATTGTACTTCTGCAGACCAGGATGCAGCCAGCTCTCCCAAGCAGTGCTCCTTAGAAATGGTGGCTTTAAGTTAACAAGTACAAACTTGGATGTGAGTTTTGGATAAGTGTTTGCAAGTACATCTCCAAAGCCAATAGACCTCAGGAGAATGGATTTCACAGAGTACTGAGCAAGAGAGCCCCATTGTCTTCAAGTGTGTTTGCACACATGCACAGAAATCTGAAAAGGCAAAACCATTTTTAACTTCCCAGACATCACTGAGCATAAGCATTATATTCATACATATGGGAAGGTGAAGTTTGGAGGAGTTAATAATTTTGAGTTAAGATATAAAAACCCGATTCTTACAGCTAAGCAGGACAAGACCATATCGTTCCTCAGATGGGACTGATCTGAATGATCTCTGAAGGAGCTATTTTACCATCATTCCTTTTTGTCAAGCAATATGATCATACCACAGTGAGATGGGGTAGGGGTTAGAAATCATAAGGCAGCAAAAGGTAAGAAAAATCTTTCTATTAGTTACATTGTTGCTTTTTAATGACATTGTAAAGAATTTATATGTTTTCCCTTTCTTCCTTGAAATACACAGAATGTTCTTTAATAACATTATAATCCTATCCACACTGCTGCTTGCAGCACATTATAGCCTCTGTAGAATCTTAGACCTTCTGAACTCTTAATTAGTCAATGAGATACAGATTTAAACCAATTGGATTGTGTACTGGATAAGATACCAGTTTAGTCTTGTCCTCACTCTGTAATCAAAGTTTATACGGTACAGAGTTTATCTGGAAGTTGACCTGTGTCTTTTATCAAGTTTAGATGGACTCTATAGACAGTTAGCTGTCAAGCTTCAATATTCGGCACCAGTCTGAAATACCAGGTGCTTTTTCATGGCCAGCAAGTAAGAAAGATGATAAATTAGTTGTGATTCAAGTGCCTTAATCTCTAGCTAGAGAGAACATAAATCTTGGACAGAGTCACTAACCTCAAATGAACTCATTAGCTCTCTTCCCAAAGCTTCTCTGATTCCTCTGTTCTTTAACTTGTAGCAACATCATCTTCCTGCCTGTCAAGCAGATCCATATTCCAAGAAACCATTTTGACTGCTTTCTCAAATCTTCTTTTCTAAAATCCAACTTTTTCTTCTGCCTAAAAATTTCAGCCACTTTTTTGTCAATCTTACAACTTGATTACTGCGTCTTCTGTTGTCGTTCTGTTGTCGTTCTGTGTCATTCTGACAGTTCCATTGTCTCCCTGTTCTCCTGGCAGGACATTCCCCAAACACCATTATCCCTTCACTTCTGTTGATATTATTGGACTCAACTCCTTCCTTCAGCCTAGGCATTAGCTCCTTGTTATCCATCATATGAAATTACACTTTGGTGTTGTTTCTCCAAGATTCTTCACAGGTCTTTCGCTTACATTTCTTCTCTCCATAGTTCATGCCAATTCTGATCTACTCTGTTGGTGACACACACACACCTCATTGTTTTGTTTGTTCACTTTTCCTGTGCTGTCTTACACTTTATTCCAGAGTACCTCAAGTGTGTTGAATAACCTTTCCAGAAGGGTCCAACCCTCCATATTGCCCAAATTATTTCTGAAATTTTACTGCGGCTGTTGCCTGCAGACAATTAGCAAGATCATGAAATCTAAACTGGATCCAAGCACAGAACCCTAAATAATATTGGTAGACATCTACTCCTTTCCACTATATCATGTTTCCCACTTGTGGTATCTTGTCTTAAAAAAAGATATAAAATATGCAAGACTCCCTTTGATCATGCACAGTCAGATGCTGGACCTCTGGAGTTCTTTGAACTTCCTCACAGTCTAAGTAATATATGATGACAGTAATAGAAAGATTCATTTAACTGCACTTATTTTCTTCTCCGAATCGACCTGGATTCTGAGAGCGTTTCTGTGTGACACAGCCTTATGTTAAAGAGCCTTCAATAATACAGGACAGCCATGTGATCATTAGAGTCACATCCCACCAATTACTTGCTACTTTATTGCACAAATTCCTAAAGTTTTTCCTTCTAATTAGTTAATTATCCAAATGAACTCCATCTACATACTCACGGATCATTCCGTCCGTGTATGTTCAAGGCTTTTGACCTTATTTAGGTTGAGGATTGCTATGAAATCTGTACTCAGATTTGGTCTTGCAGCATCAGTTTCTTGCTGCTTCCCACCATCTGCTCACTAGAATTTATGTTGCTACTAATGCCTGGACTCAGGGATGCTGAGGAGCAAAGGAAGCTTTTCTTCTCAGAGAAGGTGTAACCAAGTTTAAAGTTATTTGTCCCATTCCCCTTCGATATGGGCCTCATTGCAACTGCACTTTGAATTGTCATCTCTATCATGCACAGCATTCATTCCCCTTATGCCACAGAAAGCAAATAGCGGCAAAAGGCAAGTAATAAACCCAAAACCCACCTGATGTTATCTGTTTCCTTTTTGGAACTCCTGCAGCTTTCAGAGCATTTGTGTGCAGCTGAGTCAAAGAAAGGTAGCAGTGGGATTATTAGTGAAGAGAGCAGCTTAGGAGAAACATGAAAAAGGGACCAGTTCTTACTCTGATTCCCTTTTTTCCCATGCAGTTACAAAGAGGGAATCATTTAAACATGCTTCTATCAAACTCCTTTCACTGGCCTCTTTTTCTCAGCAAAGCTACCAGCAGTTTCATTCATAAGATGATCTTGAAGGTTGTTTCACTGTCACTGGGATGTAGTTAAAGTATTTTGTAAAGGGTACCACTCAAGTGTAAAGACGCCTGGTAGGAAAAATAAGGCCCTTGCAGAAAAAGAACAGCAGCCCATCAGATCTTGCTTTTTCAAACCATGCAGGTTCCCCCTTGGAAAGATTAATTACATTCAAGTTTGGAAGACAGCCTTGCTGTGGTTTTTTTCTCCTAGCATTAGAAAAGATAAAGGGCGTGATTAGTGTGCACAAAGCCTCTGATCAAACCAGCACTGAGGTTTGTGACAGGAGGTTCAAACACTTTATGGATCACTGGTGCTGACAGGTAGATCACACAAGCCTTAAACAGATGTTTAGCGAGAAGATGAATGTGTGAGCTCTCAAACATGCAGGACTCCTTTGCCTGACCATAATAGGCTGTGAAGCATTAAAAAACTTCATTTTTCTTCTTTTTCTTTTCTTTTTTTTTTTTTTTGCTACCCCGCTAAAAAGGGAAAAGGGAACCTACTAACAAGCTTGCATTAAATTTTGTAATTTTTTTAAAATTGAAATTAAATATGGCCAGGTCCTTGAAGTTGTTTACCTTCTTCTTTTAGAAATGAAGGCTATTCTTTTGGGATGTATGACCACACTTTGCCCTCTCTAGGAAACTTGCAGTGAGCCACTGAGTGTGAATGTTCTAATGAACGAGGAGCATATGAAATGCTCAACTGGAATAGAGATATATTCAAATTAAATTACAAAGGTCTCTTTACTAGGGAGCTTCAGAGACAATGGCTTTTCATGGGATATGTGTTCTCTGTAGGATGCACTACATCAGCACAATGGCTTGAAAATACAGTAATTATGTAAGGCTTGTTGAGCACACTTTATTTACTAGACCTCTTTGAAACATTTTGAGATGTTGATATGACGGGAGGAAAATATTGCATCAGTGCCATTTATTATGAAAATTCAGAAGTTCTGGGCATGATTTTTAGTACCTTCTCAAGAGAAATTATCTGTAGCCTTGCACTTTGTAGTCACAGAATTCACTCATTTGGAGGTGTGAATGTCCTGTGTGGGGGACAAGCAGAGACCCTCCCTATCTAGCAGGATATTAAGACCTTGGCAGAATGTCTGATGAATGTCAGACACCTGGAGGGATCTATTCAATTTAGAAATGGGCTCAAGCCAAAAAATTCAGAACCCAGTCTCAGATTTGAACACTCCTGAGTTCAAGGATTTTTTTGCATAAAGGGTTTAAGCTGCTCCATATAATTAATCGAATTGCAGAATTTGGTCTGGGCATGGATTACAAGCACCCCTAAAATCCAATAGTATTATTTAAGGTTTCATTTAGATGGTCTGGAAAGCCTCAGTCCAGGGTTCGACCTCTTTGTCATTAGCCTTAAAAGAAGTTGATTCCTAAGTGTGGGGGCTTTTTTTCTACTCTCCTCCCCCATTTACTGTTTTTTAGTTCTTTTTAAAGAAATGCAGAAGAAAAGGTGTTTGTAAGCAACTTCCCAAATTATTTTTTGCCATCCACGAGTTTAGAGCTGCCTGTTTGAATATTTCCCAGAAAGTATTGTTCTTATGTGACAACAGGTCAGAAAGACTCTGCATTAATTACACTAACATATGGTTATTAACAGATTCTAGCTCAGGGAGCAATACTTTACAATGTTATCTTCCACATAGTCAGATGTTAGCCATATTGTCAGTGCTGGCAGCTATTGTTTCACTCATTTACTTCACAGAGCTAATTACTCCCTAATAATAACTTTACCTTGGAGTTTTTCACTTGCTTGTGCCAGCAAACCTGTTCACACTACATATGCTAATTATTGGCACTTATTCATTATGTTAAGATAGCTTTAAGTTCAAGCTGTGCAGCCTGGCTTTCGGTATGGAGCCAGCTGGCTGCAAAGTTCCACCTTTTTTTTTTTTTTTCTTTTTTTTTTTTCCTTTTTTTTTTTTCCCTTTTTTTTAAACTAAAGTCGTTAAAAGTTTTAATATGGGCCTATCTTGTTCACGTTACAAGATTCAGCCTTTCAGGAATTCAGGCTCATAGTTGGTTACTCATGGACAATTGCAGGTTTATAAGGAGCTTCTGGTTTTCTTTAACTATTTCTCAGAGCTTGCAGTGAGGTCTTTTCTGTTAAGTGGATTGTAAATTCATTTGTAATTTGAACTACGAGGCCATTTACCAAAATGGCCATTAATTTTAGTCCTTCCTTCACCCAGCTCTGTCTCCATGCCTGTTACATCACTCATTACATTTTTCCCCTAGAAGTTCCAAGACCTTCTTGGTGCCTGGTGATTTTGATTTTGTTTCTCTGTGCTTTTGGTGTCCAAGGGCCTAAACCATCAATGAGCTTTGTATGGATGGATTCACTGATTTGTCCTGGGATCAACATAAGTACAGCAAATCAGATAATTCAGATTTGCAGCCTAAACCAGACAATTTTCATGGGATTTGGTCTATTACATCTTTCCAGAATTCTCAGTGATCCTTTTTCACACTCTAGAATAATGCATATTCTCATAAAACCCAGAGAAATGTGGTGTCTTCTAAAGATAAAATACTGTCCTTGATTTGCATGAAGAATTTAATCAATGCCAACTGAACATCTACAGGGGAATCAAAGACAATTGATGGCTGATCCTAGTTAATGTTGTATATAAAATATGGGATGTTAAAAAAAGACTGCTTCAGCTGTGACTCTTAAGGAGTCCTGTGTCGCATCATCATCTAGTGCTTTTCCACTATCTGGCGAACTGGTCTGACATTTTGTGAAGTTTTTAAAGAAACTATTTTTATCCAGGATAAGGTGAACGTATGTGACATCCCATTCATTTTAGATCAGTAGGAAGAGGAGACTGAAATCTTCCCTATGTGAGAATTCAGTCCATAGAGGAAAAAATTACCTATTTCTGCCGCCTCGTGAGCAAAGAGTTTTGTATTCTGTAAGGGTTTGAGCTACCCTGACATTAGAACTAAAAGGGTTATTTTAATCTGTGGTCTAGCTAAATTTATTAGGAAAAAAGCATGCAGAAAACTGCCATTTGGCCAACTTATCTTCCTGGTATGCACATTGCATACATTGGGGTTTCTCTCCGTGCTAGCTGTAGTATCGGAGAAAACGTGGATTAATTAAGTAAGATTATTTCATAAACAGGAAAGACTAAATCTCTCCTCTTCTGTACACGTGTGCTTCCCTCTGTTGTCCGTATGATCTGGTTTTGTGTACCTCCATGCAGAATTTGGCCATAAAATAGGAGAGAAAAAGCAGGACAACCAAAACTGAAAGACAAGATTTACTTGAAATAAAAACATTGTTTCCTGCAACATCCCGTTTTACAGTCTTAGATTGGATTCTGCTTCAGTACAATTCCAGTATTATCAATAAGAGTTTGAATAAAATCCTTGATAAAACTGAAGTAAACAGACTTTTAGTTGAGCTATAATGGATGAACTTTACAGATCATATTGACATGAAAGAAACTACTCATTATGTTTAGAGAAGGTTTGAACCAAACCCTTCAAACCGCAATACAGCTTTCTCAGGAGTTGACCTTTTATGGGAGGCCGAGCCTAAATGCCAGATCTAATTTCACTGTGGAGATTTGAATTGAGACTTGGAACTTTGTGGCTTAGAGGTGTATTAAAAGAGCCTGGTATCACTGCTCAGGCAACTGTTGAATTTTTACCTTGGTGGCCTTCTGCTTTTTTGATAGACTTGAAACTTTATGAAAGTAGCTGTACCACCTAGCAACAAAATATTACTACTTTATCCAAGGAACTGAAGTGGGTCGAGGCTGAAGAACCTGTACTGGGAAGCTGTTGGAGTATTACAGGGCTGCAACTGGGATTCCTGGCTCTAAGAACAGTGGGAACAGGAACCTGGAGAGCCTCTGTGGGCAGTTAGATTGATCTTCAAGTTAGTTTTGCAGGATTAGGCATGGTATTTCAGGCCAGGTAAATGATAGCAATTAAGAGAAGACATCCAGCAAAAATGCTGTGACAGAACTCTTAGGAACTTTTTTTACTTTAAAGCTGTTTCCTCAAGGAAAACAGAGAGAGAACACTTTTTTTTTCTTAATAAAAACTTAGTTCCTGCTCAGATATTTGGCACTCCTTAAAATCTGCTGGAGCCTGACGGACTATTCGGATGTTCTTAATGCACCTGAGAGTTACTTCCCAATCATGCCTTTCCTTATGCTAGATCTTGCCAAGATCTTTTGTATGAGTTTTGTATAACTCATTTGAAGTTTCTAGGACACAGTAATGTGGCATGAAGGAGCCCTAGAAGAATTTTCCAAATATGATTAACACCTCTTTCTAAATCCCATATCACAAAAAGATCTTGGCCAAATCGCCCGTAATTCAGCTGAAAGTATGTTCTTTGACAGCTGACCACCTGTAAAGACTTTGGAGGATAAATGACCTCTCGAGTGATAGGGGGAACTAGTCAAAAAGTATCTAATCTAGGCATTTATCTGTGCTTTGAACCATGCACTCTGAATTCTTGGGTTTACAACAAAAAGCCAATCTTGCTTGTAGCTATGGGCTGCCTGACTGTGTTCTACATAATGCATGTGGGAGACCAGGAAATATGCACTGGACTGATGCACTAGGGAGGGTTTATTGACTCGCTTAGGAGAGATGTGTTACTTGCCACTTGAGTGTTTTCCTTGATGTCTTCAACTAATAGCAATGAAACCTTTATGGTACCTTATATTGTAACATGTTGTATGAAAGGAGCTTAATATATTTTGATGGGAGTCTAATGTGTGGAGTTGCCTCAAGGCTACATGCAGATGTTGTGGGCCACATTAGGAAGCTTTGAAAAGTCCATTTCTTTTAATAATCATATAATCATGGAATGGTCTGGGTCGGAAGGGACCTTAAAGATCATCTGGTTCCAACTTCCTGCCTTGACACCTTCCACTAGACCAGGTTGCTCAGAGCCCCATCCAACCTGGCCTTGAACACTTCCAGGGATAGTGCATGCACCACTTCTCTGGGAAACCTCTTCCAGTGCTTCACCAGCCTCACAGGGAAGAATTTGTTTCTAATATCCAATCTAAGCCTACTCTTTGTCAGTCTGAAGCCATTCCCCCCATCCTGTCACTACATGCTCTTGTAAATAGTCATCTCCATCTTTCTGGCAGGGTACTTTATGGAAACACTTTCATTTTATCTGCTGCGGGTTGGTTACAAAACAGAAAAGCTCAACAGTCCCTTGGCCTAGGACTGGGTATGGGTAATATTACATGAAAAGTTGGAAAGGAAAAGGCATGTGTCTGTCAATGGGCTGCAGAGAAAATACACTTCCAAGAGACTTGGGGGTTGCACGATTCCATCCCCGTTCAGACATGAGAGCGTGTGCTGTGCAAGTGAAGCTGTCAGATGTATGTGCTAAATGCTGTTTGTGTTCTGAGTTGAATTTTCCCCTGGGTAGCACCATCTCTCCTCTGGTACATGCCTGCCTGCTTTGCATATGCGTGTGGACTCCTGTGCATGGGGCATCTGTTTCGTGGGTACGGTGTGTATAAATATATGTGTAAATATCAGTACATGTGCACATACACACACATTTACATTTTGAAATAAATACCAGAAAGGAGGTTTATAGATAGCTTCCCTCGTTTGCTTGTGTGATGTGTGAGACGTGTGCGCACACATCTACTGGAGAAATGTGTGTGTTTATGTGTCTGTGTGGGCACAGATGATGCGTGTGTGGATACAGACACAGGCAAACATGCATCGTGTTGTAATGCATTAGGTGCACTTGGGTCTGTAGGACTCACTATGAACTTTTATTAGAATATCAGCATAGACTTCTTGTAAAGATCATTAACTTAGTTATTCTTGCATTTTTCTGACTACAAATTGAGCATATTGAAATGTAATGGAAACTTAATCCACTGGTTGAATCTCAGGCAAGTTAAATCCCTGGGAAAATCAAGGTACGCAGCTCGACCAGCCTGTGGGTGTGCTCTGCTGGTCCTTCCCTAACATTCACTCATTGCAAGCCAGGACAGACATTGTCAGATCATTCTCTTGAGCAGATGCTGTTCCAGGACAGAGCCAAATCACTGCAGCTCTTGAAAAAAGGCTTCTAAGCTAAACTCAAGGCATTGCAGCACTTCAGACTTTAAAATAAAGGTATTGAAACCATTTGATTAACTGAAGATGCTTCTTCATGATTACTTAATGGCATGGTGGGAGTTTGAAGCTTGTCGTTAATATTGTCCTTTGTCTGTAAAATGCCTTGTAAGTGCTGCTTGGCACGGAGGTGACTAAGCAGCATATTTTCGCCCGAGCCTGTGTGTCTCAACACATTGTTCAATTTGTTGCGTCAGGACATTCTGCCGTGCAGCCCTGAGGGACCCCATGAAAGGCATTCGCAGGCAGGAGCTTGAAATAAGCACAAGCTCAGCGTAATTGTAGCCAAACGGTCCCACAGAAGGAGTGTCTGTGTGTGGAGCCGGAGCGTCCAGCTGTTCCGAGGAGGATTACCGGGGCTTTAATGGAGAGCACAGATGGAATCAGTACTATTGTCCAAAGTATTCTGGGGCAGAGGCTAAAGTGTGAAGGATGATCAGCGGAGAGCTGATTGGAAAGGAAAAGAAGAAAAAAAAAAGTAAGAAAAAAGAGGAGGGGGAAAATAAAATCCCCTTGTTCTCAAAAAAGCAAAGGAATTGATGCTGTCCAACGGTGAGGGTGCAGAGGAAATAGTTCCCAAAGCTTGCTTTCATGGTTAGCAGGCATTGTAAAGATGGCACAGGTCATGTGTTGTGTGCAGCTGTTTAGAGGTTCTTACAGAACTGTTAGAGACTTAGCAAGGCCCATTATTCAAGGCACCAAGGCAGTTTTACTGGATATGGACTACTGCAATTGTATAAGCTCTCCATTGTGTGAGTACTAATTTAGAGTGCTACCATAAGCCAGCCATACAATCCATGCTGCCCATGAATGAATGAGTCATCCTGATGAAAAGGCTCAGAGCACACAGCTCTGACTTTTAGTTTTAAAGGGACCTGATGTGTTCAGAATGGGTCACATTTTAATGAATAAACTCACTGGTAAAATACTGTAGGCTTGAACTGCTAAAATAATCCTTTTATTTTTGGAAAAGGTATTGAACTCAAAGACTTTAGATAGGTTTTTATTTGCCTTACCACATCTTAGACCTACCTTTACTTACTGATTTGTTATGGGATACCAAAGTGTTACTAATGTGCTTGTATAAACATTAAAGGTTTCAAGGCCACTGGGTAAGCCAGCAATTTATGTCCTGAACCATTCCTTTAGGTGCCATGACTGTTTTATTCAAAAGCATTTGGCTGCAGGAAGGCAGCTGGTTTTTTGTTAATGATGTCCATGCACAGATACAAACAATGTGTTGTTGTATTGCATCACTGTCTTTTTATTGCCTTTCCTGTGAAGAATATGAGAACAGTATTAGGAACTTTAACATAGTCGCAACTTTTTTGGAAAGGTATTTTTCTGTAGAATTCTTACCTGCATGGCTTAGGGTAACATCAAAAAAGAGAATTTACTCTCTGATAACAGTAATCAGCCTTTGGGAACATCCAAACGGAGAGACCCAAAAGCACTTCCAGAGTTCCCATGCATGTCTTGTCCAGACATCCTTTAGACAGACCTGCTAAGAGCCTTAGATCTGAAGCTTTGAGGGCATCTAAACATTACACAGCACCTGCTGGTGTGATCTGAGCACTTTCTGTGTTTCTCTTGTGCATGCCCTGGATCTGCCCTGGGTTAAACACCTGAGTGCTGAGCTCTTGCCTAAGGGTCATCGCAGTCCAGAAATGAGGCAGAGCAGCGTTAGCAGCCCCAAAAAGGTTCCTGAAGGACAGTGGTAGGATTGTGAAAGGTAGTGGCTTCCTTTCCCACATTCAGCAGTTAAAAAAGGGGGATAATTTTTTTGGTTTGGTTTTTTTTGTTGTTTTGGGGGTTTGTTTGTTTGTTTGTTTGTTTGTTTGTTTGTTTTTTTAATGAAGTATCCTTGTGAAAGCTTAGGAAATGGAAAGAACTGGATTAGAACTTCTGTGTCCTTAATGCAATTCCCATTGTGTCTCCCCCACGTCATAAGAGACAAGGCCTCTCTCCACATCTGTTGGAACTGGGCTTTAAGCAAAACAAGATGTACTGCTCATGTCATAAATGGAGAAAAAAAATAGATGTCATAGCTCAGTGTCCTGTTGATGTTGACGTTTGAGCCTGTGTTCTGCTCCATAGATGCCTCATGCTTTTTTTTTAAATTAAAGTAATTTTTTAAAATTGTTTCTGCTGAGTGCCACTGGGGTCAATTTGTATTGACTTCAGAAGAGCAAGGACTCAATACAAAGTTCCTACTGGTCAAATTTTGCCCTTAAAAAAATAATGATTATTAGAAAGTCCCTTTTCTGAGCTGAATACTTCTTAAAAGCTAAAGGCATTTAAAAAAATCAAATATTACTTGATGTTTTCATCATGTTTACTGCTGGTTTCCTTTCTTATATAACTACCAAATTAAGTTTATTGAGTCAGTTTTGTTGAATTAGTTTAATTTTACTTGTTCAGCAGCATTGCCAGAGTTGTACTTTTCAGATTCACAGCTCTGAATGAAAATACTCCCAGTGACTGGCAAGACAAAACAAAAAACAAAAGTGGAAATGAAATTACTACAATATTTATATTTGCTAGGGTAAAATGCTTCCAGAACTGAAATTTGGAGCAGAAAATTTGTAAGGATCCTGATAACTTGGCTAACTAACTTAAATCCATTCTTGCTGAGGTCTCAGAACTTCTGTTCCCTTTATTGTGAGTCAGGTCTACCACACAAAGCCTGTTAAGTGTCAGTTTTTCCATAGAAACAGTACTAGGAATAAATCAATTGATCAGAAAATTCCTTTTATTACTAAAGAGAAATCAATGGCCTAAGAGCAGAACTTTAAAATGAAGCCTGAATGCCCAAGGTTAGTGCTTAGAAGGGATGGATAATATCACTGTAGTAATTTTGGAGCTTTTTATGGTGCTCCCTTACATCTTCCTCTCCCAGGCACATCCCATCTACCTTTCCCTTTAGTATGCAAATGCACAATTAAAAGCACTCAACAGGTAGAGATGAATATGCTAATATAGTGTGCTGCTAATAATTTATTTTCATTAACGGGGAGTATGTGGAAGTACCTCAAAAAGCAAAGAGATGCTGGAAAGTTACAATTGATAAGAATCTGCTCACCGCCTTTATGTAAGACAATAGATTTTGTGAATATTCTGCTTCCTCTCCAGGCAGTGAGCTAGTATGGTTAACCAAAATTGTTGAGTAATTGTTCTGTGGTTGAGAACAAAATGCTGAATTAAACTGTTCCCAGCACAATAATTGTGTGATTACAGCATTTATGTTGCTGGCCAAAAGAACAGTCATTAGGTTTGGAAGACTTAACAAAACCACACGCAGAGGAAAAAAAATGCAAATCACATGTAAATTGTCCTCTAATACCTATAGTGGCTTAAAAATTGGTCTAGGAGTATGGTATGTATATATTTAAAGGCAGTCAAGCCAGGAAAAAAAAAGATTGTACATTCAAGAACTGCTTCAGACTAGGAAGAAAATACGCAAAGATTATTCATTTTCATTATGCTGTACTTTTCCCCCTCTAGTGAGATCCTGCTTTTCATACATTATGCATGTGTTGTGCTCTGTGAATGCTGTTCTGTTTTCCCCTTCTGCACACCCATCAGGAGTTGTCTGGGATTGTAAGGCAGGTAGGGCTGCCACACCCAACCACATCTTGGGCCAAGCCCATTCAAGCAGCAATATCAAGGGGAGGCAGGCAGCAAATGTTTATCTGATTGCTGTAATCCACCAGGAAAATTAAAAACTGATTTATGATGATAGGTGCCCTTGTGAGGTAGACAATTTTCTTCTCCATTGCATGGTCTATATCTACAAGTGCCAAGAAAACAATTGCATATAGTCTTCTTTTTTTCCTTTGTTTTCCTTTTTGTGGTTTTCCTCATATTTTTAATAATAAAAGAGGTGGAGGAAGACAAGGAAGAACTGAAGGTGACAGCAAAGGAAAAAAAGATAAAATGTTTTGGGCAATCAAAATATTTGTACCTGCAATTCAGTGGAGTAAAAAGCTGCAGAAGTTGGCTAGCTGCTTACCTGGCTGTACACAGAAATCAGATGATGAGATGTCTAAACTTTATCACTCTATCTACAGTTAATTGTGCTTTAACTGTATTGCTGTCACTAAATTGTAGGCACAAAATTAGAGACTGTCTTCAGTCCTATTCAAAAAATGTTCCCAAACAAAACTTGTGAAGAACATTTTTTTATGAGGATTTTGGTAACAAGGGTACAAAAAGCATCAGGACATGAATGGAAGAGTGGTGATGTATCTGTTTAAATAATATTTCTTCTGCAACTTGAATCCATTTTGCTTTTGAAATCAAATTTTTGATGGTAAACCTGAACTCTGCTGAGGAACAATTCCACTGGCAGAAGGGACGGTCAGAAACAAGTCTGAACAGCTGAGAGATTGAAAAGAGGTCTTTATTATGCATTTCCCTGGGCAGTAATTAGAGGCTATCCAATACTAAAGCTGTGTTTGCTGCAAGGATTTCTAATAACATGTGGTGGAGTTTTCCTGGCCATTTGTTCATCATGCAAGGGTTTTTAAGATCTTATAGAAAGCAATAAAACTCAATATACAATAGTAATAGTGATGATGATGATAATTATGATAGTATATCGTCTTCAGAAAAGAATGACAAGTTGTTGTAACTACTTGTGCTCTGAAACTGATGTCATTGGAGACCACACTTATCCTGAAACATGTATCTGATTTAATAATAATAATAAAGTTGGGGAAAAAAGAGGGGTCATTCAAAGGATTTAGTCAGTGGATTTTAGTCTAAGATTTTATGAGTAGACCCAGTTCTGCAAGAGCCTACACTGATCAAACCATGAAGGATGTTTTTTTCCTTTTAGTGCATTAGATTGTATACAGTTTTATTAACTATGTCTCAACCTTACAATTTAAAGAAAGCAAGAGGAGGTAATGACTTTTAGTGCAGACACTTTTTTTTTAGTCCTTTAAGTCTATTTTTTCTCTCTTTTTCTAGATAGTATGATTTTAAGTGGATGACTTTGATAAGACTTTGTTTGTTTATAGCATTGCACTATTCAGCAGCCGAATGGGTTTTGAATTTCTGCCCACTACATGATATTAAATAACCCTTATTTCTTCCCCGTCGCCTACACACTGAAATTGCTGTATTTTTTTAATTAATTATATTCTATTTGTCAAAGAGATACCGAGTGAAAAATATATCTTGAAACCTTAGGGGTTTGTTTGAAAGAATACCCTTACCATTGTGTCAAAAATGAGATCATGGAACTAGCCATCATCTCTACACCATCTTAAGTGCAATAGTTTCCTAATTTGAACTGTTCTCCCTGTTTCAGTTTAAGAATTTGGGGTTTTGGAACAGGAAAAATACTACTGCAGTTTATACATCAAAATGATTAGTTAGTGGTGTTTGAATATATTATGGAAAAATCAACAAGGGGTAAAGGGGGACATTTAGCAGCTGGCCTTAAGACAGATGCCTCTGAATAACTTCAAATGACAAAAAATACCACTTTAATGGCATCAGCCTTGCTCTTGCCACCCATTTCCTGATCTTTTCAGGAAAATGTACTAAAGAAATCTTTTGTGAATAGGCTCACTCCCCAAAAGCTGCATTACTTCAGTCTACACAGGAGTAAGAACCATGGTTAGAATAAATTTAGAAAACATTTAGAAACAATTTAGAAATTGTTTTAGAAAATTACTTAGAATAAATTACCTAAGCTGCATTCTCAACTTGAAAACCATTTTGAACAGTTTTATAGCTGAGCATTTTATGGTCCTGTTTGCATCCTTTGCACAAAAACATTCACGACAATACTTTGGTGTTAGGATGAGCCCAAAAGCACCTCAGAAGCATTGAAAAGATAGCAAGGTGAGGCATTTCTCCTAGGTCACAAAACTTACCTGTCAGAAAATAGTCAGGCTTCCTGCCTATGATGGCATGTAACACTAGGGTTTATTTCCTCTTCATTTACTTATTAATTTCCTTATTCGCGACTGAATCTGTTGACTTCCAACATTCACTGAAGTTCCTGAAAAGTCATTTTTGGATGATTCCTCTTCCACTTCTCCCTCTCGCTAAATCCTGTGCCAGTTCTGAGCCCTTCCTACTTGTTTTTATAGTCTAGCCATTGATTTATCATTTTAAGATTTGCAGAGTCAATCTTGAAAAAACCCTATGCTCCTACAGGAAAAGTCTTCTTGATTCTGCACACCTTTCTTGACCACTCGGACATCCTCCCCTCTTAGCAAAACTGCCCTGTTTGCTTCTCCCTGCTTCCTCTACAGCAGTGCTTCCTACCAGACCTACTTTCTGGAGCTCTTTTGGCAGCAAGCCGTGATGCTGTTGCACAAAAACTTTGGATCTGGTAAAATGAGAGCATTGGGTCACCAAAGTAGTGACTCTGAAAAGAAAGAGAGCTGGGTTGACACACACATGGCAAAACTCAGCCACTTCAGTCCTTTTAAACAGAGTGTAGAAAATCAGAAGGAAAAAGTATACAGATGACTTCTGAAAGGCTGCTATGAACAGTGACAAGGGAAGTATATTGCTTTTTATCCCTGATTCTTTCTGGCATGTACAAATAAACCCATAGTTCATTATATTTTGAATAACTGAACCGATCTCTCATAGATCAACTAACTTTAGAGAACAGTACATGTGCTGCTCAAGGAATTATCCTACATGCTGTCTTTTAAATCACATCAGGAAGCCTCACACCTGTTTTCTTCTCCCTGACAAATGTTTCACTGCATCGCTTACTGCTGGAGTGATCAGCACCAGTCCAGATCTCATTGGGGAAAGCATTAGCCAGGCATATGGAAACTCTGTGCTCCATCATACACTGCGAGGTAGCATCAGGCATTAATGGAAGTTCAGAGATTTTCCACTTTGAAGGAAGTGACTTTGCAGATTAACTCTTGCTACATGACAGTTGCTCTTAGGAGCAAGTTGCTGGTAGCCAACAAAAACGCAAATACAGGACAATACAGCATATAAATCAGCAGTTTTGACAGCCAAAAGTTTGTGGCAGATTTCCCTTACAGTCCTGGTTTATTCTTCTAGGAAGGGTACTAACATTTAAGCAAGGTGCTCAGGTGCTTGGAAGCTATGCCATGAGAAACACAGTGTTTGTGTGAATGTTAAGTAAGGTGAAATAAGTCAATTTGGCTGAAACTGTGGTCATCATACCTCAAAAGCCCATTTGCTAACTTCAACCTCTTCATGAAACAAGCAGCTCAATCAACCAAACAATGAATCTTTATCTCCTATAAAAATGAAAGAGCAAATTATTTTTAGTGTTGCTCTTGAGCTTGGATTAGAAGGGGTTCTTTTGAGAGTGCGCTTCAGTCTTCCACTGTAGCTGTTACCTGAATTACAGTTGCTTGCTCTGAAAGTCCTGGTTTTGCCAGAGAGCTGCACTCAGTGGGGTGTCGTATAGTCTGGAGCAGCCTTTCCTGTGTGAACTCTTAGGCTTTTGTCTTTAAAAAGCTACCTATTGCAATGAATTCCAGTTTATGTTCTTTTTATTTCAGGTAATCTCTTCAGTTAGGCTGTTTGTTCCAATACCTTTGTGGCAGAATTGCCCTGTAGGTAACTTACATGCTAAGTTGCACAAGCGTGAATCCTTGTTAAACCTCATCCCAAATGCAAAAAAGTCATCTTACTGCTTTTCCTCCTCTCTATGTTTTTTCTATACTAAATCAAATATTTTTTAAAAAATGTTTTGAAGGTCTTTATTTTAGTTACAGAAATGAACAAGTAGCACTGCCTTTTTCCTTTGGAACTGTCCAAGGGTTGTTCCTTAATGTGAAAGGTCCTTTTGGCTTCTGTCCTGCAAAGTGCTGCTGGATGTTTCTCTCTCCACAGTGCATTTTGTTCGGTGGCATGAACTGGAGGAGGAAAGCCTTGGAAGGAAGTTATCAACATGGAAACATATCTGTATTATTTGGCAGTTTAAGGCACTTTGACGCACTTTAGTTAAAAAGGCTAAGTGTGTGTTCATTTACAGACTTTATGATGAGATGAATTGGAGATGAATGCTGGTAGTGACACCTGGGTTCTCTTGCAGGACTGAGCAAAGGTGGAAAGTTTCCAGCCTGAAAAGCCTTGCTTTTTTTAAAATGAAAAATGCTTATATATTTCCCTGAGATGCATTTCAGTTTTCCTGAAAGTTTGTTCCTTGTGTTTTCAATGAGCTAAGTTGCATACATACTATTACCCGTTAGGGATTGTCTCCATATTCCATCAAGCTAATAATTTTTTCCACACCATGACTCCAAATAAAACTGTCCCATACTAGTAGAGTTGTAATGGGGAGGATGTGTTAGGTGTGTGTGGTGGGTAATGGAGGTGTCTCCCTAAATACCCTCGTTTATTCTCCTTAAAAGATCACCACTATGAAAGCATGTTTTCTGCCAACAGTATCGCTGTTTGCAGACAATTTTAAGAACCGTGAGAACTGCTGAGTGAACTGAGATGTTTGGACAGGATATATTTTGGTAGAGTACTGGTATGAATTGTGTAAGCCTCATACACAGCAAAGGGAAGAATAATATTTAGGGCCCAAATCATCCACTGCAGAAGAGTTTACAGGTGGTGATTAAGAAGAAAAAATGCATCTCTACTTTGTGCCATCCACCTTCTGCTTTGCATCCTGAACATTCAGTAAGCACCCTATAAAAAGGCATCTCAAACTCAGTAGGAAGAGGGATCATTCCATAACCTGGATAGGCAGGGCTTCCTGCTGTATAGGTTCAGGACACACTTATGTCAATTTAGGGAACTGATACAGAGAAGAGAAAGAGAAAAACATTTTCTTTTCTTATTTTAAACATCACTGAAAGGGAAAATAGCAGATTGTAGTTATATGAGGACATATATTTTTATTTCCCTTAAGATAGACGTGGGGAGGGGGGTGAGGTAGAGAGAAAGAGGGCCAACACATGTGCTAATTAAAGAATCCAGTCCTTCAGCAGAGTGTGTGTCACTGAGAGCCAAGTGTTTGTGGAGGAAGGGGGACCAATGCAATTAAACATGTCATTTTTGAAGGACAGATTTATGTTGCGGCATGTGAAATGTGCATTGCATTCTTTGCTATACAGTAGAAGAGATGCTTACAAGTCACAAGCAAGAAGATATTCAAACAACAGTTTGAAGTTAATCAAATCATTCATGTGCATCCACTGTTCTAGGAATGTAAAATCTGAACTTATTTGAGTCAGCTGAGAATAACTCAAATGAAAATAAAAATTAGCCACACTTCTACATGAAGAAGCCACATAAGAGTCCATTTCGGCAAAGATGCTCGTGCAGCTCCTGAAGGGCATCTTCTGAAAAGTTCAAGAGTAAAGTACTGTTCAGAGTTTTGTCAGGTTGTAGAGAAGAGAGTGTTGTTTTTAGCAGCTACTCTTATTCACACTGAGTAATTCGTTATCCATCACCAGTCTCACCAAAATGAATAGAATTGCTTCTGAACAGCTAGAGGCGGGTGCACGAGCGGTATTTGCCCCTCAGTGGAAAATGGTACATATATGGATGCTGGGAAATGCATTGAGAAATTTACCTTGGAGAGAGAAAAACTTTTATATAAGTTGATGCTAATAAGCATGTAATGAGCAGCTGCGGAAGTGAAATTGGTGGAAGCGTATGAAGAGAAAATAGATAAAACTAATAGCAGCTGCTATTTTAGGGGCTTAGGTTTGCTGAAAGTATGGATTTATGTTGCTTGAGAAGTGGTATAAGCCTTCTAGATTAAGCGAGAGTCGTGCGCAAGGGGAAACGCTGAACTTTAAAGATTCTGTCTGGATGCAGGGGCATAAAGGACCAAAATAAGGTCATGCATGCTTCCCTGATTCTGGCATTTCCTAAGCTGCGAATGTCTAACTTAGTAATCTTAATGTGTCTTTAAACTGTTTTTCCTGTGTAGCTATTTACATAGTGACCCAAAGCACGTGTGACTTTTTACAGAAAATAGAACTGTAGTTGTCAAGTGTTTGCAATCTAAATTTGTGTAAGTCACAGCAGGAGCTAGTAACAAACAGTAGGGGTAACTGTTAAAAACATACTGCTTGGTGCTTAGGTAGCTGTGGTAACAATAGTATGTTCCTAAAAGTAGGTAGGAGAGCACAATTTCTGTGGAAATACTACAATTACAATGAAGCTGAGAATCCTGGAAATATTAACTGTGACTGTGTTGAATGCAATGTCTTTGTGTGGTTGGATTTGTTATGGTCAAGTCATAAAAGACGTGCAGAGATTTGTGAAGATGCTGGCTCAGGCTTCAACAGCTTGAATTGATTCCAAGTTTGCCAACAAATTTCCTTTGATATGGTAAGCCATTTAGGGGCAGATTTTTCAAAGGCACTGAAACAAATAAAGATACATTGAGGCACTTTTCAAAATCAAAAATCTCTTCAGGCAACTGTGGGTGCCTCAGTTTCCCACTTGGACAGTAGATTTACTATTACTTGCCTCTCATGTGCTCATACTGGTTTTTGCACTGTAAAGTTCTTTAGAGGTGGTCTCTTTTTTTAGATTTTCAGTGGCAGCTATGAAGGTTTCTTGGTGTCATGGTTTGACACTGGCCAAACACCAGGCACCCACGATAGCCACTCACTCACCCTTCCCTGCTTGCAGCTGGGCAGAGGAGAGAAAAAAAAATTAAATGAAGGGTTCATGAGTTGACATAAGGACTGGGACAAAAGACTCCAAGGGCAAAACAGGCTCAGCTTAGAAGTACCAAGTGAATTTATTACTAACGTAGTCGGAGGAGGATAATGAGAAGTAAAATAAGCCCCTAAAAACACCTTTTCTTCCCCCAACCCCTCCCTCCTTCCCACCAACAGCACAGGGAGACAGGGCATGGGGGTTTTGGTCAGTTTGTCACCCGAGTTCTTCTTCCACTGCTCAGGGAGAGGAGTCCTTCCCCTGCTGCACCATGAGGTCCCTCCCACAGGAGACAGGTCTCCATGAACTTCTCCAGCATGGTTCCAATCTCACGAGCATGCAGTCCTCCCAAAACTGCTGCGACGTAAGTCCCTCCCACGAGCACGCAGTCCTCCCACAGGGTGTCCTCCCTCTGCGGCGTGGGTCTCTCTTCCACAGGGTGCAGTCCTCCAAGGACAGGCCGCTCCAGCCTGGGAGCAGGGCCCTCTCTCTCCACCGGGTCTCCCACTGGATCACAGCCTCCTCCAGGCATCCACCAGCTCCAGCGTGGGCACCTCCCCCACGGGCTGTGGGTGGATCTCTGCATCCCCCGTGGATCCCCATGGGCTGCAGGGGCCCAGCTGCTTCACCATGGTCATCACCACAGCCTGCAGAGGAAACTTGGCTCTGGTGCCTGGAGCACCTCCTCCCCCTCCTTCTCCACTGACCTCGGTGTCTGCAGAGTTGTTTCCTTCACATGTTGTCAGCTCCTCCCCTTCTCTGGCTAGAAAAAACTGTGCCCTCTTTGTTTCGATTTTCTTCTTCAATATCTTATCACAGAGGCGTTACCACCATCTCTAATTGGCCCAGCCTTGGCCAGCAGCATGTCCATCTTCAGGGTTATCAGGGATTGGCTCTGCCAGACATGGTGGAAGCTTCCAGCAGCTTCTCACAGAAGCCACCTCTGTGGCCCTCTGCTACCAAAAACCAGGACGAGCAAAACCAACACACCTGGATTTGGTTTTGGCTCTAGGTTACATTTGGTTGGAGTTTCTCATGCTCCTAAAATACATTGCCATTACAGAAGATGATTTACTGTCCTCATTATGAATGAAAGAACCTTGACTTTATTTGGCTGTTTGAACTCTTGTGCATCTGCTTCCTTAAGAGGTGTTATGGCAAGTGGTGCTTCTTTCATTGTAACATGGGCTTACCTCTTGTTCCAAATAACTTGTCAGAGATTTGAAAGTATGAATTCCTTGACTGTATTCCATTGATTGTATAGAATATTTTGGCTCTCATGGCATTTGGTCCTTTTCTTTGTTACGTGCATTATGTGCCTTTTCTGTGCACACCATACCCCTGCAGTTTTTCATGCACTACAAGAATATTCTAGTTAATGTAGCATTCAAATTAAAAGGAAAATCAGGGAACTGTGTGATCAGATGACACAGTGGCAACAGTATGAAAAAACAGGGCCTTGGAAGATTGTATCGTCCAGACTAACATCATTAAGTAGATAAGAAGTTACAAGGTGAAATTGTCGCTCTTTAAATCCATTGGGAATTTTGTGAGGAGTTTTCTCTTTTACGATATTACAAGTGAGAAGAGGTAATCATATAGAGAGGCTGGCCAGTGGAGAATCTTGGCAGCTGTATGAATTATTAGGTTGTTGAAGAGGTTTTTCTTTTTATGGACATATGTCCATTAGCAGAACAAATTGAAGGGCCTGGAAAATAGCTCTGATTTTCAGTCCATTATATTCAAATTAGAAATGCAATATCAAGAAGTTATAATCCAGAAAACTTTGGAAGGTACGTAAACTCTATAATAAAAAACATTTGAGAGATTTAACTGATGTAGTAATACCTTGAAAAGAAAAAAAAAGGAAAACTCAGATGTAAGACTCAGAAGGAGGGCCTGTATTCGATGCCACTTGAAACAGTTGTATCCTAGCAATTCTAGTTAATAATAATAATAAACATAAAAAGAGTTAAGATGTAGTAGTTAAATGAGCCATAAAAATGAAGAGTCCATAATTTGTATGATATTGTGTCAGGTAATCGGATTAAAATAAAATAATGCTTGCATTTATTTGTGTTTAGGAGAAAATGAAGTGTAGCTGAGTGCTGCTACATACATTCCATCCTGGAATGAAAATCGCATTGTTTTGACTGCGTTATTTCTATATCCATGCAAACTATCCTCGTCACTCTATAGTTTTTACCTCCTTAATGCAACCGGGGTTGTGTCATTTGAAATTAAGGGCTATAAGGCCCCTTGGAGAGTTAAAGAGGAGCAGCAATTTGGAAAAAAAATGAAGTACAGTGGTCAGATTTAGGAAGAAAGGGCATTTTCCTGGTAAATGTTTTCCTAAATGGGAATTTTTCAGTGTGGTGTTTTGCTCATGTGTTTGGCAGTCACTTGGAATCAAGTGCAGACTTGTGCTACATTGTGGGCTTGGCAATGACAATTTGTGTGTGTGTGGTGCTTTAGTTATATTAGCCCTGGAGGCAGAGTTAACACTTGCAGTGGGACAAGAGTATTTGCAGTCATCAGAGAACTTTGCAGTCAGCTTCAATAACATCACTCCATTTTTTTCACTTTTTTTTAACATTTTTTTTGGCAGCAAAGCACTTAGTAGAACCATCTGTCTTTCTATTAGTGTTTTTGAGTCCTGTTTTGAAGCTTCTTCGCTTGGCAAAGTCACTTTCATCCTTGGAAACCATTTAAAAAAAAAGTTCTGTGGCTTTTTGCCGAAGAAGAGTACTATGCAAAAATTCCACATGGCTGTTCATTTTTGTTCTAAAAGAATTCAGTTACTTTGTCTTTGTCTAAAAAAAAAAAAAAAAAAAAAAAAAGGCAAACCACAAAACCTCAAACAAAACAAAAAATAAACACATGAAGAAAAGGCAGGTATTGGACAGCTCTAGGATAACTGAGTATGGATAGAGAACAAATCACATTTTATGTATTTTTTTTTTCTCCAGTAATTCAGTTGAAAATATGTATTCCTTCTAATTAACACGATCAGAATAGAAAGGAAAATATTGAAGTAACAAAAAATGGATCAAGCTAGTTCAGTGAGTAGAGCTACATCTACTCTATCTTCAGTCCCAG
This sequence comes from Mohoua ochrocephala, assembly GCA_013398855.1. Classification (NCBI taxonomy): domain Eukaryota; kingdom Metazoa; phylum Chordata; class Aves; order Passeriformes; family Acanthizidae; genus Mohoua; species Mohoua ochrocephala. Next base: position 151,755 of record VZTA01001140.1, read on the forward strand.
TCTTAGTTTCCCACTGCAAGAATTTCTGTCAACAGTGCTCTTGAACTCCATCCTTGAAAATTGTTTCAGACTATAAAGACACAGTCAACACATGCAGGGGTGTTGACAGGTCCCAGCATAAATTAAAAGGGATGGTAATCCCAAATTTTGTACCACTATGATGCCTGGTAATGGTGTTGGGTGAACCAAGACATGTCCTGGATTTTCAGGAGATTAAATGAAGATAAAATTAAGTGCAAATGGTGCAGTCTGAACAGTGGTAGCCAAGGACTGGTGCAAGTTCTCTTTTGCCAGTTCTACTGTCCAGGCAGTAGTGAAGGGAGAAACACCTTCTTGCACCCCTTGTCATAGAAGGGTGACACCCTAACTTTCTGAGTTACCCTAAGGCTACAGACCACAAACTAAATCGTGGTTTTCAAAAACGTATCTACATCTGATGCCTCAGCTTTACAGTGCCATTAAAAATCCAGATGAGCTCTCTTAAAAACTGAGCCAGTCTTTCTTTACTGACTGATCGGTCAATACCGACCCCACCAACCAGTGGGGGTTTTTAATTAAAACTATTCATTTAGCATTTTAATCCAGCAAACTTTGTGTTTCTCATCTGTATGAAATACAGAGACAACTTCCATTTCTAGCAATTTAAAACTATTAACAGAACTGGGTAAAAGCAACAGCAGTAGACGTTGTACCGTGGCCCACTTCCAGCTTCGATGACTAATTTCTGCATGTCTTAAGTCCCCTGCAGTATCCACTTACAATATAATATTTTCCACTTCCTGACTTGCATGGTTGTGTACAGTTGCTGTGCAAAGTTGAACGCCTAACACTTCAGACATAGCTGTGTTTTATTTGTCAGTAAAGTGTCTTAGCCTTTTTTCTGACCATCCCAGAGACTTTATCTTTTCACATGTACCAATAAGTGCATGTGTACAAGCAGAAAAATAGTACTGGCAGTGCTGTGTGCTACTTATGCACTTATTTTTCCTTCTGAGGGGGTGTCTTTGTGTTTGGGCTCAGTCAGGGTGAAAGCTACTGTCTGAGACAGATACTGCTACATAGTTCAATAGAAGAGAAGGAAATACCACCCTACAGTCAGAGATAAGTGAGTCACCATGAACTGTGGGGGGAATAATTAAGTGGGATACAGATATGCCTTAGTGGAATATTTCAGTTTATTTTGGATTAATGTAATGCATAGGAAGTGTTTGGTAATGAAGATGAAGCTGAACAGTTGATGCTGCTGGAACACCCCAATATGAAGAGGTGTATTCAAACCAGACCTCTCAGATCAGACGTGAAAGAAAGCATGTTACCAGACATTGTCCCCCCGAAAAAATTCTGTGTTTGATTTTCCCTCTCCTGTTCAGCAGGTCCAAGGTCAGCTGCCTCCATTAATGATTCCCGTATTCCCTCCAGACCAACGAACCCTAGCAGCAGCTGCACAGCAAGGATTCCTTCTTCCTCCTGGTTTCAGCTACAAGGCGGGATGCAGTAAGTCCTGTAGATTTTTTTAGCTGGAAGTGGGTATAGGGCACACGTTCATGCCAATCTGTATAAAAATAACACCTTGCCAATGGACAAAGCCATTAACTTGCAGAGATGAGTGTAAAACAGAGGATTAGTTGTTACAGTATGAGACAAAGTTGTCAGAGATGAAGAATGTGTTTCAACATAACAGCTAAACAGCTCACACAAGAGGTAGAAGGTGCACCTTCTCTCTGACAAGTCTTTCTGACAAGCAAACGTGCTCATGACCACAAACTTGCATCTGAAGAGAAGCTATTTGAAACTTCCCAATAAATTTCAACACTGTTGTAAGAAAACATGTTTTTTCCTGAAGCAGACTGCTTGCTATTTGTGAACTGAGGGCCTATTCTAGTCTCTTTCTTCACACAGAACTCACATTAATCTCAACGGAGGCTCTGCACAGAGATCAAAGATAGCATATGCCTTTCAGTTTGATGGAATAACACAAACTCTGAGGATATTTGTGAGAGCCTAACACTAAAAAATATAGTATCTACTTTTTTAATCTTTGAAAGATTTTTATTGTTCTCTACATTCCCCAGATTTTTTTTTTGAAATTTTATTTAAGCCTTCTATGGGATTTCATATTCCTGTCAACAGGATTAGAATAAATACAAGTTAAGAAATAATGAAGGAACTTTATTTCCGTGAATAAACTTAGCTAGAGCATGAATTTCGTAGACTTGTTTTCATGCACTTCTGCTTGTATAACTCTTCTGCCATCAGTTTTCTGCTGAGTTATCCAGGACTTGCTTGTTCTACCCTTCTCTGTCTCTAGTATGGGTGTTTATTATGTCCATGTCTCTGTATCATTGACCAACTCATTAATTTATCAGTTGGTTTGAGTTACTCAGCACTTACCACTGCTGCATTTTTGTAAACTTAGAACGTAAAAAGATTTCTTTAGTTAAGCTGGCTTAGCCCACAATTTCAGATTTCTTCCAGCTTCTGAACGTCATAGACACAGTACTTGAGCACTAACTTGAGTTTCTTTGGCCACTAACACCTTTTCCTGGTATGTTACAGACTGGGACCACTATCGAAAAGTACTGTTCCAAACACTTCACATCCCTCAGCAGCTGCAATGCCAAAACATAGTCTCATTCAGTTCTTCCAGTGATTTCACACTCGGTCTCTCTCGACTGGGAAAAATAGTGATTCACATTACAGAATGTGTAACTGTAAGCCACACTGAATATGAATGCTACCATAACTGTAGGTCTGGAAAAGGTTAGGAAAGCACACTGTTAGACATATTTGGCAGATTATATTAGTTCCATGTTAATGAAGTCCGGTTTGGAAAGAAGGAGTTGAGGTGATTTTTTTCCCTTCTTTGTACTACATGCACATTAACTCCATGATAGTTCTATAGTTCCTCACATCTATGAAGTAGATATGACATTATGTGTTTGTGTAACCTTGAAAACTAAGAGGCAAAAAGAGCAAAGTTTCTGCTGCTCCTGGCAGTAAGGCTTGGAATTAACAGTATGCCAAGATCTAGGACTGAGCAGAAGCCAGTGTGTAAAAGATAGCTTTGTGTTTGGTGATTGCCTGGCATGTTTGGCTGAATTTGACTGAGAAGCTGAGGAGAAGTGATAAGTCCAGAGGGTTTCTTCCTTTCACTCACTACTTAGTGTAAACAAAAACTTGTATACACATTTAGCCACACCTAGAAAGCTTCACCTAGCTGCCTTACACCTAGCTTCCTTCAAACCATAACATGTTCACATCAAGTAGAATTTTTGACAGATCATTAAAACATATTTCTCCCCCTTTTTTGCTTGCCCTACTGTATATCAGTCCACTTGGTAAAGACCGTAAACCAGAGAGCTTTGGATAAAATTTTGTTAAGCGCCTGAGTGATTCAGGAGACTAAACCTTCATCTGAAGAGTGACAGAGGCACTAGGATCTAAGTCTTAGGAGTATTTAACAAATTCTTGTACTGTGAACTTTAGTGCAGTCACCTGTGCTGTCTTGAACTGAGCTGAAGTGGGTACCAGCATTGTACTGCAACAGAGAATGTACAGAGATTAATTTGCTCCGCTTCTGAATGTGTTAAGTGCCTAATTTTCACTGAGTTTGCTTTTGGAAGCAAAGCCTTCCTAGGAACTTCCAAAGATCCCACTAGCATCATCTGTACATGACTGCCATTCTATGTTTTAAAATTAGTTTATGTGCCTGACGGAAATGGAATCTCACTTCTACATCTTCCCGGTCCTTTTGGAAAACCTACCCTTCTTTCTGGACTGATTACATTTTTCAGAATTTTTTTCTGTGGCTGATTGATAGAAATTCTCTAGTGATGATTCTATTATTTAATAGCATAAACAACCTGCACATAGGAATGATAAAAAACTCCATGTGACAATTCAGTTTCCGTCACAAATTTAAAAAAACTGTGAAAGTTTTCACATACTGTTCCTCAAAAAAAGGGAGATTTGAAAATTGGGGGGAGAAGGAAGAGAGAATTATTGCAACAACCAATATTTTCATAACTAGCTAGTGATGCAGAGTTCCTTGATTCTGAATGTCTGTTGGAGGCATGTTTAAAGGGACATTTATGCTATTCTGCACCCTGCCCCTGTGAGAAGTCAGATCTCCAAAAGGAGATGTATGGGCCAAGCTTCTTGGTTAAGCATTCTCAAACTTGCTTCTGTCCAGGCTGGGACAGCAGGGACTCTCTGTTAAAATTGCTTAAACTGAGATGGTCCTTTTCGTGGAAGCATATTGGGAAGGGATTAAAGAAGCAGCCAGGTCACAGTGGTAACCTTTGGTAGGGGGCTGTGGTCGGAGGTGGTGGCCTCTTCAGCCAGCACAGATATCGGTGGAAGAGAATGTGTGATCAAGCCTCAGGGTCAGCAAAAGAGAAGAAATGATGAATAGTTATACTGCTGTTTTATTTTCATTCAGCTTAAATAATAAAACCTAATTAACTTATTCAGGGCTTTCTCATTCACCTGTACCTCCCAACAGAGGGTCAAATGTAAGTCTCCCAGTGGTTTCAGAGTATGTATGTGGCAGGGTTCCTTAGGCAGTGCTTCCCAAAGGACTCATGACTTAACAGACAGAGGCTGGAAAGGAAGATCACTGTTTTCTCTACACATACTTTGTTTCCCGAGCATTTAGACTGAAGATAACACAAAAATAATTTTAACAGTTAATAGCAGGGGTCCATTTAGACTCCTTTCATGGCAGATACCTAAGGAAGACTAGAAGAACAGGGCAGAAGTGTACTCATACTTTATCCCCCATCCTTTGCCAGGTTCCAGTGACTGAGGACTCAGGGACCTTCTAACCTAGTGGTGGCATCATTGTGTGATATATTATTGAAAACAAAGAGTTTTCCTCTGCTTGGTTCCAACCTGATTGAAAACATTCTAGAGAGATGCAATGCTCAAAAAAATACAGCAATATCAGTTTCTATTATGTGCAGAGCAAATGATTCAATTAGGCTTTTCCAAATCTTTTTCAAAATTGAGTAAATAAAGGGAGGAGAGGGGTAAATATTTTCTCCGTGGTTACATGGCAGGTCATGGTCTTTGGCTTCCAATTTGATGTACTACATTTCCTTTCCTTTCTTTTTCTCCATAGCAGATCATGCTTGGGAGTGGCTTGGTTTTTCATTTTGTTTTGTTTTTTTAAACAGATGGTTTGCATTACATAAGGGACAATTTACACAAGTTGACACTTCCCCTTTTTTCTCTATGGCATATTGTGTGGTGGTAAAGTTGGCAGAGATGAAGGGAGGAACTTCTATTAGGATTACATTTCTGTTTTAGAAAAAGATTCATAATCTGAGGTTCCAGTTAATTTTTAACATCCATACCTAGATATAATTGCATGTGTAAAATATTCAATAATAATAATTATTTACAACCAAAGTATTTTTTCTTATCAGAAAAATAAGTTGGCAGTATGTGATGGGGTATATTGTCCCCAATTAGCGAGGAAAATACCGATTACCTACTTATTTGCCCCGTACTTAGTTATTCATGCAATGTCTGCTATTTGAAATTAAAATATTTTGATTTTTCATGTGAATGTCTTTATATGTATTTTATAATACACATAATATGTAATTTTTAGGTAGATATATAATGCAAATCTTTTTATAAAGGGCTGATATTTCAAAGTGAGTTGTTAACTAAGTTAGTGACTGGCAGCATGAGCAAATTTTAGGAGTTGACCCCCGTATCTCAACTATTTAAACTGGTTTAAGCAGCAGGCGAGCACCTTCCGTTTCAGCTGATGCTGAAATCAAATAGCGTCCGATTAGTGCATTTCCTAAACCTTCTCCCACATTTGGGCTCCACAGATTGGCTCAGGTCATTTAACCCTTCTTTTCTTCTGATTCCATAACCTTATCACTTTTTACTCCTGCTGTTGCTAGTTCAGCTCTACTCATGGTACTTACCAGATAATAGACACGACTCCCAGGATTTTAGCAATGGCAAGGGAAATGTCAGCTCTGCTGAGGTCTGAGGAGCTGTTGCTGTTGACTTCACTGAAGTCAGATTTCACACCAGATGATACAGATCTGCTAGGGCCACTCTTAGAAATAATTAGAATTTATTTAGAGCTAATTAATATTTGAGAAGTGCTTTGAAAGCATAAAAATGGTGCAAGTGATAGAAGAGAAGTTTTGTATTGTGCCCTTTAAAAACTGCATAGTTCCGCCTCTGAGCAGGCTGCTCGTCAGTCGTAGGTAGTGTGATCCTTTTATTAATGCACATATGTATGGATTTGTATGTGGAATATTAAGGCATGGCTGTATCTCCTATATAAGAGATACTAAAGGGAATGAAATAAAGATTTGGGAAAGCACAAGGGACTGCTTCTGGGGACTGGGATACAAAAAAGGCAGAAGGAGTTAGGATGAGAACAGTGTTCTCAGGGTCTTCTTCAACAAATCTAAGTATCTGGACCAGGTCAGAATGTTTCTGTGCTTCTACGTTTGCAGCACTGTTTGCCAGTAGTTTTCCATTCAAATACACAGAGTAGCACAAACTTTGAGAGGTCTTCCCTAATTAGTGATGCTAAGTAAGATTCCTTTAGGAAACTGCACTCCAGCACTTCTTAAAACATTTGATCATCATGTTAAAAGGGAAGGGAAATGTTGACTTGCACCTAAAGCAGTGTGGTGTGTTCTATCAGTCCTGAGGCTTTTCAAGATGACTGAAGCTGTTGAATTCCATATAGTTTCTTCTGTAGAAGATGAAGAACAACACACCTTGTTTTCTAAACTGAGGTGTGCAAGAAATTGAATTATTTGGAGATTTTTAGGATTTGTTTTCTTGTCTCAGGAAACAATAGTTGCCAAGTCTGTATTTCCAGAAATGGGATTTATCCCAAGTACATTTTCCAGGCTATTGACAAATTCTCAGGAAAGCTTCTAGATAGCCTTTTATTTGCTGATACCGGTGTTATTTTTATGGTAATACGACAAATTTTGGAAACAATAATTGTTTTTCTTTGCCCATTCCTCCTGTCCTCTGTGGATAATTTGTTGTAACAAATCATATTATGTTTGCAGTCAGATGTCGTCAACACAAGGTTTTTTGAAAGCACTTTAATCATTATTTCAACCATATCCAATTAGGGGGAAAAAATCTGAATATACGGTAGGTACATATGATGCCATGATGATTTTTTGCCTTTTTTTATATACCCCTTTTATACCCCTTTATATAGCCTTTTATATAGCTTTTGTATGTCCTTAGTGCTTTTAGCCCACACGCTTGTAACTCCCTAAGTCTGATACCCCATGGCCCGTTCAGCCAGGAGACCAAACATCCTGGAAACCTCGTTTCTAAGGGTCAGAAAGCCCCAGACACCAAGGTCCTCTCTAGAACACATCCTGTAAACTAAGATAGGCCCATCCAGGGGGGAGATTCCTCAGAATGGGGGGATTCATTCAAGTCTCTCATTGGGGAATCTTTGATAGATATGATAATTTACAAGGCCTATAAGTTGTATACACGATCTATCGGGGGGGCATTCCAGGGTTGCATTCCGGTGCGCACTTCGGCGCACTCCACTCGGACGGTGTGGTGCACCAAGGATCCTAAATAAATACCGAGGTAAAAACCCCTTTCCCTTTTAACCGTGTCTGGCTCTTAATTTTAAGACCAGGGAAAAGGCAACACGTTGTATAGGTCTTACATATCAGCTTGTTGCTGCTGGAAGTGTTCTAAATAAAATAATGCACAGAAAGTTATTGATGAAATATCTAATTACCTCTTAAAATTGGCAAAATATGAGAGATGAACAAGTCAAGCCTAATAAAATTGAAATATGCTGAATTTACCATTCATCTATGTTCTGAACAATAATTCTGATGTCTGATAAAAATGAAGCTCTCCGTTAATTGGTTCCTCACCTAATACAATAAAATTAATGTTTAGGAGTTAAATACCATAAACTTCCTCGGGGAAATTTGCTGATGTGTCTCTGTTTTTCAGTCAGTCACATGTTTCATTGTTTAATGGAGTATCATGTGGATTGTCTTAAAATTTTACTTGTGCTCAGTGTCCATGTTTCTGTCTTCTAAAGAGACTTGAGTGCTTATTTCTGATTTAACTGTGTCAGCTGACATGCAGGTCATTGACAATCACCAAATCACAAGAAAAAGCTATTGACATTGCTTTGCTTTTATCAGAATGACAAAGATAGAAACCATGTGTTGTGAGGACCACATACTGTAGCTTCTTTATAAAGATTCTAGTCATCTTCCAGGGCTACTCTTTATGCCTTGGAAAAGAATGAGCATATGACTAAACCCTCATGTTCCCCCCAGGGTAAGAGAAGAGTAATAGCATTGTGGGTAGAAACAGCAGGAAGGAGGAATTTTTTGGTAACAACTTTGCCTCTCCACATCCATGGAAATGTGTCGGTTCCGTAAGGTTGCAAATGCAACGGAAGGAAACGAGGCTGCAAAATATAACAACACAACTAAAGACTGTTTCTAAATGAAAGAATCCCATAGCCCCCAATCTCTGTGTTGCTTCTCCTAATAATTCTAATAAAAACAAAGCAGAGAAGCAAAACAATGGGGTCCTGTAAAAACAGGCTGATAGTTTCAGCTCAGTTTCTAGGCCATGAAAGATGCGTGGTGTTACTGCACTATTATCCATAGTGGGGCAACAAAATAAAGTCCTGATTTTTTAAATTCATGAGCGTGTACAAACCTTTGTGGAAATACATTGGCTTTCCTTGGAAGGTGGAGTTTTTGAATAACTGTAATTTACTCAACAGGTGTAGAAAAAACATTTAAAAATGTGTATCCTGAAATCATAGGATTATTCTGGTTGGAAGGGATCTCAGAAGGCTTGTAGTCCAACCTCTTCCTTCAAGCAGGGTCGTCAAGGAGATAAGATCAGATTACTCAGGGCTTTATTCAGTTGGGGCTTGCAAAGCTCCAAGGACAGAGACTGCATAACCCTGTTTGGACAGCTTGTTTCAACATCTGGCTGTCCTTGTGGGGAAAATCTGATCCTCTCTTGATTCACGTTTTGTCCGTTGGCTCTTGTCCTCCAAGTAAATCCTGCCAGAAGGAGCCTGGCCTGTCTTGTTGATCACCTTGTAGAGATTGGAAGGCTGCTTTTAGATCCCTCCAAACCCATCCCTTCTGTAGACTGAATTGTTTCTCTAAAACACAAAACAGACTAATCTCTCGGCCAATATTGTCCAGAACTATCCTCATAGAAAATCAGGGAACCAGTTTGGATTTCTTTCTGGAAGCCACTGGTGGTATCTTCTTCATACTCTTTTTCTTATTAATTTAAATCCATAATCCCTAGAGGCACAAGTCAGGGAACACTGCTCACGTCTTTCACAGTCTCCCATTACTTTTACTGCATGTCCACCATCACACCAAGAAAATGAAAGGTGAATGAGTGGGGAGAAGAGATGCAGTGCCTTACCTGTCAGTTGGCCATCAGCTGTGATTATTAATTATAAATACACTGAAGTGATAAATTGAGTGTAAAATTATTGTGGCTTTTTCTAGAATTTGTCAAAAATGGAGGAAGAGAATGTAGAATTCCTGTTCATTCAACAGAATCTACTATAAGAAAACGGTTATTTCGGTATTTTTCATGGAATTTAGTTTAGCATACTGGTCTTGGAAATTATAATTTAAGGGTTAGGCTTTGTTTCGTACTCTTCATATTCTTTACGCTGTTTTCTTTTTTCTTCTTCTTCCGTCACCTCCAACTTTTTTTCATTTGTTGTCCCTGAAAGATAGGTAGGAGGAAAACAATGAGTTTTTAAAAAATAGTGGGAAATAAATGCCCTACTTCTCCTCTTCTGGTATCCTTTTTTTTTTTTTAAGAGAAGAAAATTTCAGGAAAAAAATCAGTGTTCTGTTGTTTCATATAATCAGGTTCAACTTTAAAATCCTGTCAAAACATTATAATTTAACATTAGCGTGTAACTTGATTTATATAGCAAGTAAGACAATTGTGCCTGCTCTGAAGAGCTTGCAGCCTGTCAGGAGACAAGACAAGACACTAGAGGGGATTACACCATGAAGGAGAATAAATGAGATGAGTGACAGAAAAAGGAATGCAAAAAACATCTTAGGAGTTTTGGTGAATGGTGCTCTTATGCTTTATTTTCACTTTTTTAAAAAAAAGTCTTAATGTTTTTTAACTTAAAAAACTCCTTTGATAGAACTTCCCAAAACGTATAAATGGTTCAAGAGCCATTGTTTTATTTCCACAAGTACAGAATAATTTCACACCCATGAGTTTGGTAGCCAGTCAGTTGAAAATCAAGTTCCTAAACACAGGGCTGTTATTTTGTGTGTTGGGACAGGATGTCCACTTGGCTCTGTACCACAGCTTAACTTTTGCAAAAAAATGTTTTCAGTGGAGGATCATAGGAGAGTTCATAGAAAGAGTGGTTTGAAAGTGAATGTACTTCATGAAAAATCCTTGTGTAAGCAAGATCTTGGAAGATTATTTTGGGCAAAGATGAAGGTGTGATTTGAAATTGAAAGAAGTTGCAGTGCATAAATTATCAGGAAAGAGGTTCTGGGTGTGTTTGTGGAAGACGGACCAGAAGAAGGACAGAGAAATAAAGTATTGGCACAGAATTGAGGATTCAGCCTTGTGTTCTTCCCTGATCCACTGGCATTGCCCACAATGGGCACCAACACCTCTAATATTCCCCATCAGCTCCCCCAGGCTGACATTTCCTCTTCCTTTCTTTAGCTGCTGCATCACCAGTGCATAAATTCTGTATTCTCTTTATGTAGCCAGTCTTGAATAATTCTGTTCTTCAAAGTGGTGTCACCAACTAGCTGGGAAATAATTATATATTAGGCAATAATACATCAGCTAATTAAATCATTTTTACCTTGTTGTCACCATAAAAATCCCAGCCTTTGATCTGCTCCAGATTTTACCATATGGCCTACTAAAGAAAAACAACAATAGTAAAACTTCTCTCTGATGCTTTGTTTATATGAAAAGTCCACACATAACAAGAGAGGTAGTTTGGAACATGAAACGACTGCACAAAATGTTTCTTTTGGTACCGAAAGATGCTCCTGCCTGCATGCATTAGATTAATAATGAATTTTGTAAATGGAAATGTAGTATGGTTGTTTGAGATTTTATTGGTGTTTTCAGTGGTACAGACTTGTGAATGGCTTGGGAAGTACCTGTTTCTAAGAACTGTATGTCTTGTCTCACATTCCTGAAATGTTCCTAGAGCTTGGGAAAAAAAATGTAGCTACTTCTTACATCTAAAAATAAGATATTTATTGAAGATATAATGAAATAGTTAAGACATGCATTTCCCAGATTTCAGAATTAGCTAAAACTGCTTAGTCAATAACTTCACTCTGATATGGGAATAAATTTAGGGATAGTAGAAAGATGTCGTATGTTCTAGAGTAATAGCAAAAAATGTGTATTTATCAGGTAAGACCTGAGATCTTTTGTTAGTATTTTGAGGGCTGGCAGTTGCTCCTGCACTGTGTGATGTCAATATGTGAGTGCTTGTCATCCTCATGGATAGGGTCCCAAAACCTTCCCTGGGTCGGAAGTGCCTGAAGAGTTGCCTGTGGGTTTTAATCTTGGCTCTTCCACTGGGCTATTGGTGGGATTAGTGGGATTTATGAATTAGCATGCTGGACTGAGGTTTATACATGTGTGTGGAGAGAAATGTGGGAGAGTGCATGGAGACTGATGTTTTAATATATATGTTTTAATACAAATCATTCAAAACTAGAAATTTTAATGGGCTGTAAGAATCAGCATCCTAGTGAGAAACTTTTCCCTCAGTTTTTTGATGGCGGGTTGGTTTTTTTTTCAGCTGAGAAATTAAAAATTTTATCTTATTTTATGGCTGTTTTTTGATCAGAATGTCTTCTTTCAGAGAGACTTTTGGAATGATGCTGAGATCAGCCCTTGGGCTACTGGTGGTGTGGAAGCAGCTAAACACCATTGACCCTGACTCTCACTTTCTTTTTTCTCTATGTCTTCACGTGTTTAAGGCCCACTGCTTAGGTCACGAGATAGTTCTCCAGAAAATTTCAAGTCAGAAAAATTTTTGATTCAGTCCATGTTATGAAAAGGAAGGTGGATGCCTCAGAAAGCAAAATAAAATTGGAAAATGTAAAACAGTGGCATTCTCTGGGGAAGAAAAAGAAAACCAAACAAGTCAGGAAATCTGTTGCCTATCGACAAATAATTAAATAGAAGTGTTGTGGCCTGGGGCTGGTGCAAAGACGCTTGGGAATGGGGATGCCTAGGAGGACATTGTGGTTTGCATTGCTTGGCTGGTCAGTCTTGAAAGACCATGAGGCTTCAGTCAGTAAAGCATTACGTAAGATATTCTTAAATAAAAACATGCACAGTTAAGATATCTAAGTTAAATATCTGTTAAGATGCTTTACCAGCCCAGTTTCTGCTGGTTCTCCATTACTAGAAGTTGTGGTATTTAATTGTTAACAGGAGGAGATCAAAACCCTTGAATGAAAAGTCTAAAGAAGGTTACATTATAAAAGGGGAAAATAAGCATTAGCCACTTTCCTGAATGTGTGTACACCAACACAGCTTATTTCTAACATTTTAAAAAAATTAGATAAGTTTCTTTCCCTTTGTTTTCTGTTTCCTATAACTAAGGCTTGATAACATTTTAAACTTCAATAATAATTTTTAATGATTGTACAGAACACCCTGCATTACCTCCTTAATTGTCTTTTTATTTTTTTTCACCCAGTTCATTCAAAAAAGCACAATAAAGGGGAAAACTTCTAATCTACCTTTTGAATGAAATGTACAGGAACATTTAGGTAGATTTTCCTGATAGAGTGTTCTGCTTTTTCCATAATCTTATTTCCAGTGGCTGTTTTTGTGCTACAGAAATCAGGCTTGCCCCCAGAACATAGGATCATACAGAAATGCTCTGGGGAGCCTTATTTTGGTGGACGATGTTAAAACATTTTATCACTTAGAGAAGCAATATAATGTGTGTAACATTTCTTATTATTTTTGCTAGTTTTCCTAATAGTTTTGTGGATGGAGTAGTATGAAGTTTCTTTTAACAAATCGGATATGTTACAAGGGACCAAAAGTTAGCACTCCATATCATTAAAACATGCCAGTCTCCATCTCATTTTTTGCCATTTCAGGTAATTTTCCTTTAAAAATGCCTGCAATTTTTCTTAAAACCTTTACTGGGTCCCTGTACCTCATTAAGCATAAAGCTTCTTACTAAAACTGAAGTCGTTTTCCCTCAGAAGCAAAATTGAATCTCAAGTCATGAAGTGGAGTTGGTGCAGGGATTTCAAAGGCTTGTATCTGATTTCCTTAGCTTCACGTGCTTTTTCGTGTTGTAGGATCAAACCCTGCCACTAAAGTGAGATTTTTTTTTTCTCACCTAAAAGAAAACAGAGTAGTCAATTGAGTACCATTTCTACTCTGTGTGAGGCTCAGTTTACTAACAGTGAGCGGAGTTTAGTTAACTTCATATTTCGGACAAGCTTGTAAATTTGTTCCCTTCAAATGCTGTGATGTTATCAAGGTTGTACTGTTTTCCTTCTCTTCTCCTCCACCCCCATCTTCTTTCTTTCCTTTTTTTGAAGTGCAGCCTTCTGATCAATGTGCACTTTTTTTTTCCATTTCCCTAAATACATCATGAAAAAGGATGAGGTTTCCGCCTTAATTGCTTGTGCCTTTTATTCACATTCCTCTCTCAGCCAGAATTGTGAAAAGAGTGTTAGTAAAAGGCTGCACAATAGAGCTTTTCATTAGGCCTCAACAAGGCACACAAAAGAAGGCTTTTGGAAAGAGTGAATGCAGGACTTTAATTTGCAGGTGGAGAGTAGATAAAAGGTGCTGACGCCTCTATTATTCTCTTACTTAGGTGACCCCTACCCCGTTCAGCTGATCCCAACTACCATGGCAGCTGCTGCCGCAGCAACACCGGGCTTAGGCCCTCTCCAACTGCAGGTAAGTCCCAGCACAATGCAGAGGAGGCAAAGGTTAAGTAAATATGAAAACCAGTTTTCTCTTCCTTTGGAACACAATGCAATTAACAGGGGTTTTGGGGCTGTTCTCTTCACATAAAATTTGCATCTGAAGCAAAAGAGTCATCAAATGATAACACATTTTCTTTTTACCTTGCTGGAAGTTTTTGTTACATTTTTGTGTCTCTGTTGTCAATTTAACTACTTCTAGGTTTGTACTTTGAATTTCCTCATAGCAGTACGTCTGCTTTTCTTATTGATATGGTTTAACCCCAGACAAAACTCAGTGCTACACAGCCACTCACTAACTTCCCAAAAATGGGATGGCAAAGAGAATCGGGAAATGCAAGGTAAAACCCATGGGTTGAGATAAGAACAGCTTCATAATTGATATAAAGTAAAATACAATAATAGTAATAGCCACAATTGTAATGAAAAAGAGAGAAGAATAAAACCCAAGAAAGCAATTGCTCTACACCTGCTGACCAATGCCCAGCCTGTTCCCAAGCAGTGGTTGACCCCTCCTGAACAACTCTCCCCAGTTTATAAACTGAACATGATGTTCTGTGGAATGGAATATTCCTTTGGCCAGTTCAGATCAGCTGTCCCAGCCTTGCTGCCTCCCAGTGTTTTGTGCAGCTTCTCCGAGACAGAGCATGGGAAACTTGAGAAATCCTTGATTTAAAGTAAGGACTGCTTAGCAACAGCCAAAACATCAGTGTGTTATCAAACATTGTTCTCATCCCAAATCCAAAACACAGCACTGTACCAGCTACTAAGAAGAAAGCCAGTGCTATCCCAGCTGAAACCAGGACACTTTTCCATTAGATCGTTCTCATGCAGGCTGTAAAATACCGAAAGGAAATGGATTGTCAGGCAGAAAAGCTCTGTCCTGACAAGCACTTTTAAACTGCTTAAAAATTGTTAACATGATTATGTCCTTTTAGGCCATAAGCTCTTCAAAGCAATAACTGGCCCCTCCTACTGTGTTTTATGGTACCCAGAGCATTTTAGGCACTGCTGTATTGCAGATAATCAGTGATTATTCTAATTTGACGTAGACAATTAGAAAACAGGTGGAAAGATACAAAAGGGTTTGGGTTTTTTTCAGCTACATTGAAGAGTTGACCTGGTAGCCAGATGTATCTGATTCAGATTGTCAGTATTCTAAATTTTGGAGGCATTAGTGTCCATGGGTCTTAATGATAGCAAGTCTTTGGATATTCCTGATCAGTTACACAACCCTTGTCAAGTCATTGGAATTGTAAATGTGATGTCCATTGCCACAGTGTGAATTTTGCTACCTGCCGTGTATTCTTGGCTGGTAGGATGAAGCCAAGTAATACTTGGGACTGAGAGGAAATCAAGATCCAAATCATCTCTAATTCTTCAAAGTCTGGATTGCTACTCTTTTCTAGAAACATAAAAAACCCCAAGCTCTCCATTGCAAATGCATCTCCCTGCCCATTATTATTTGCCAAGTCACGTGGAACAGCAGAGCTTTATACCTGCTTGGAAAGGCTCAGCATTTATAACTGGGATGTGTGAAATGCATTCTCCAGCTCGGTTTGGCCCGCATCAGTATGAAGCAGACATCAGATATTTCAGTTGTTTGGCCAGCGTACTAGAGCGTGGGATATAGTTCTGGGGAAGATTTTTTTTTTTTTTTTTTAAATTTTATTTTTTTTTTAACACAGCCAGCGGAAGTTAGCTGAGTTTCACAGAAATAGCTGCCAGTGTGTAAGCTGACACATTCCATGCACCACAGAGGTTAATACATTCATTCCTATTGTGCCTTTGTGTGAAAAGCAACATTGTCTGTGTGTTAGTTTCTGATTCTCTGAGTTACAAATACTGTAGGCAGCTTAAGAATCATGGGAGCCATAAAAGTCATCCCTCTGAAATGAATTTTGAGGCGTAACGTCAGTATTGATAAAGTGCTTATAATAGTCAAACACATGAACAGACATATGGAAGAAAGAGGGAGGGAAAAAGGAAAAACAAACGTGGAGCTAGCTAGCAATGAGAAAACAACGGTCTGATTCTAATTCTTATTTTTGCAGTCATTCAAGCTAGTCCTAAAATAATGCATCAGTGCTCCGGTAAGATGGTAGGATGGTTTACTTTCATTTCAGGACCAGCTTTGGGCTGTATCTATGCATGCTGTGGGCTGAAGTATCCTGATTAAAATAAGCTTTATCACAATGACAGTTTTCTTGTTAAAAGGTGGGCTTTGTGCAAAAGTGACTGCAGTCATAAATATCTTAGGATGAGTTTAGGTTATGGAAAATTTGAGAACCTCAAAGGCCTCTTGTTTCTGTGCAAAGGAGAACATTAAAATGAAAATATTGACCAAATTCACCTATGTTGTTTTGCTACGTGTCTGGAATTAGAGGGAGAGTTTGGCAGCTAGTCAGTGGGAGAGGCTCAAATTACTAACTCAGTAGACTCTCTTAAATTTTTCAGATCTGATCTCTAAGGCCATGTATATGCTAGAAATAAATTGAAGCTGGTTTTTCTTCACATCTTAACGGTGATTTTTAGCTATCAGTGCAGTCTATCTGATAGAAATTGGACATGCCTCATAACTTCTGGTGCCATTTGGAAGAGTCAGGCTAGATTTGCTTCTGGAAAGGTTTCATAATACAGGACTCAGAATGGATACTTATCTATGCTAACATGAATGAAGCTGAACTTAGTTGCTAGACTAGAAAGACTGTGCCTTCCAAACTCTGTTCGAATCCAGTTTAGCTCAGTGATGACTTTGTTGAGTCATAAAGAAAGATTCATAATGGTTTTGGTCCAAACTCACCTTTAAATGGCTTTGCAGTCTGTTTCAAGGAGGAACTCTTCTTACTTCAGACATTCCCCTGCATTACCTATAATTCTTGTGTTCCCTACACACCCTCTGTCACCTGGTCATCAGACAGTAAAAGCTCAGAAAAGTGGAATGTTCCTTCTTTTCTTCTTTCTCTATCCTCCCTGTCACTTATCTTTCAGACTTTGTGTACTTAAAGCAGGGGAGATCAAAGGACCTGACACAATGCTCAGTTTGTTGCTCCCAGCAAAATTCGATACACAACATTATCTCAGTGAAGACAAAGCCAAGGAATTTTTCTTGTTTGTTTGTGTAACAATAAACACATCTTCGTTATTTTATTAGAGAATTTTAGGTCAGGTCATGGTGTTTGTAGTGTACTGTGAGACCAACAGGAAGTAGGTTTTTTTATCTCTGGTTGTCAAAATTGAATTTTTGTTTTTGTAAATGAAATGCGCACTGTATTTATAGAAGAAGAACTAACACCTGATTGGTTTTCTGCAGCAAAGAAACTCTTTGTCAGTGAAAATGTAATCTCTCATTTTGAAATCCCCTGTTGGTTTGCAGTGAGAGTTTTGTAATCCGAAGCCCTCCGTTTCTCTCCCTGCCTTTGAGTCCCCGCTGGTGTGTACAGATTCTGTCATCTGATATCTGCCACAATTAGCCATGCAGGATTGCCTTGATTTCTAGTATCCACAGAGAGACTAATGACTCAACGAGAATGGAAGCTAAAACTTACACTGTTAGATGTTGCAAAGGGAGTAGATGGATGGGGCCATGTTGGAAAAGCTGGAACTAGCAGTGCAAGCTTCAACCTGTCCTCTGATAAAGTGCTATCTATCAGCCCTGTGTATTCACTCATTCCCACATTTAATGACAAAAATGCCATTTGGGGAAAAAAAGTGGTTTTAGCTTTCCTCTGTTAATGAGAAAACTCAGTCCTGAATGTTGATGCGGTAAAATCCCTCTGGGTAGGCATGCGAGTTTCTTACGTCAGTTTTTTCCCCTCATAAACATCATCTGGTCTTGTTCTTCAAGAGTGGTGCAGGATGCTGATTATGTTTGAAATAAATGAGAAAAAAACTGAACATAAATTGTCACTGTGTTTTACTGAATAAGGCTAATGACTCAAAAGTACTTCTGTAAGCCTTATATGAACATGATATTTTCCTGTATGGTTCAGCAGATGAGGGAATTAAGTTCCTCCATCTTGAAGATCAACATTCAAAGCTGTAAACATAGATATGGTGTAACAAGTATTGCACAAACCAAACCTGAAGGGTTTATTCTGGTACCAGTTATCTTGGGCATAGCTAAGTATAAAATAGATGTTTTCATAAGTCTCAGAAAATCCTGTAAAAAATTGTATCTGAAAGTTTCTTTTCTGATAAAAAATATTTCATAAGTAGTTTCTGAGCATTAGGAAACAAAGGAATTGATCACACGGTGTGAAAACTGAGAGGAATCCACACCATTGGGAGTGGGAATGGTTCAGATTTCCCAGATTGCTTGTTTGATAACCAGATAGTGACAATAATTGATTAATTGGCAGTTACACAAATGCTGTATATACCCATAACTCCATTGAAAGAAAATGCTGGGTGAGTAATGACAGCTGCCTGTGTAGTCTTACTGTATGGACATTTTGTGTCCTGTCAAAACAGTATAGCAATCTGATGTAATACAGACTTCCTGCAAACATCTGCTCTTGGAAAAAAAACACCCCAAAAAGTTTGGCGTGACAGCATTCGAACTTTCTTCCCTCTTCATCTTAGCATGAAACAGGACTTCATAATTATTGGTGGTTGTGTTCAACATCATGTCCAAATCTGTCACTGTATGAATCAAGAGAACCTCCCGTCAGTGTCTTAAGTGTGAAAGCGTTTTAGTTGGGTCTCAGTTCTGAACACCAGTCATTAGGAGAGTCCTGTATTCTCTGACTATTTGTATAAAGATGACGAGCATATTTAGACCTTAAACAGTCTGGCCAAGTTTTTTAGTTTCCACTTCCTATATTAAGTACTTGGGTCAATTAATTTTTTTTTACAACAGGCCTATTCTCTTAGTTGTGTGGTAGGATGCATACCAAGGACTGAATTTAAATGGAATTTAAAAAACTGGACCACAGTTTTGGAAATATTTGGGCCACAAGCAGGCATTGACTGATGTAGGAGATTCAATTTTGAGAAAAATTAGGCCCATTTGGAGTTTGAGGGCTTTGCAAAGTTGTTCATCCTGCTGTTATTTAGGTGTCTGACTCAGTACAAATTTTCCTTTGGAAAACCTTGCCTCTAGATATCTTAAGGATCCATAATCATCTGTAGTCTCCATGTTTGTTTTACATGAAGGAAATGGAAAGGATAGAGCACTTTAACAAGTATGCATTGACTGATCGGGAGGCAAAGTGTTCCAATGGTCATACAAGTATTCCATAGAACATCTGTTGCCTATGAAACAAAAGTAAAGCACAAAGTAAAAGTAAAAGTAAAATTAAAGCCTTCTCAGTCAAATATCTTTTTTTTTTTCCTTACATACCAGCTTCCTTTTGGCTTCTGCACTGTTACAGGGTTGAGCTACATATTTCCACTTGTCAGTTCAGGCTATTTCTCTGAAGTATCTCCTTAAGTTTCACTTGAAATGTTGCTGAGAACAGAACTTCCCCTTGCTCTTAAAGAGATGTTACCATATTGTCATGCATTAATTGTCAAGCACGTGTAGTAATTGGGATTTTTTTGCACATCTCTTTCTGATTTCTTGCTATAATCTGTAAATATAGTTTTGCCTGATTAAGCAGTTAACCTTCCAATGTTACAACACCTCAGATCTGTGAAAGAAGACTCTGAAAAACCTGTACAAACACTGTAGTGATGCATCTGAATATTGAAAACTTTATGCTTTCCTTGTTTTGGGGAGTCAGGTTGCCAGAGCTCCAAAGACATATGAATTATTTCTGATGAAGGAAAGTCTGGTGCCCCATTATTATCTCTACAGAATGTAGCCAAGAGATGGCAATACTTTATCCATTATTCATTTACTCTGCAGTCCGCATTCACGACCGCTTTGGGATATTACTATAACCAGTTCTTTGCTTACAAGAAAGTAAACTGTTTCTTAGTGCAAGGTTATTCCTTCTTTTTGCTGGGCAGTGTCTTCCTTTAAATACCATCTAAGTTGGCTTTTCAATAGCGAGAGTCAGTATCCTTTCCCTGTTTGTTTTTTTTTACTCTACCTGTTCTCATTAATTGGACTCTGACTTCATTGTAGGGAGTGAATCATTAGTGCACAGTTTAATTACGATATTATAATACTCATGCAATCCACTTAAGCATAAAAAAAAGTGTAATTAGTTTTTCACTGTGAGCACACACATCTGGGGGAAAAAACAACTAAGTACACGAAAAGTGACATTTCTCATTAGCATAACCAAAAGATGGCAGTTGTCCATCTGCCATTAGCTCAGTGTATGGTTGTGCTGTTTCTGATGGCCATGACAAATAACAATAATAAGAGGAGTAATAAAGCAACATTTTTTGTTGGACGCACTTTTAAATAGTTTTCAAATTGTTGCGTTATGCAGATTCTATGTTCCCTACTTCTGTCCACCACTTCTTTCTGGCTTTGTAAGTGAATGTGTTGACCACTAGATATTTGCCACCTGTACTGCAAATGGGTAGCCAAGATGGCTATTTCAAAAGAGATCAGTGAAGGCCAATGTCCTTCAGCTAGAAAAATATGAGGCCCAGAACTCTTCATGTAAAAGAAGCTACAACCATCTAACCAGGGCAAAGATCTCTATGTTATTGTGAAGTAAGTTGTCTTCGAAAAATTTTATCTTTCCAAGGTTTCTTTTTTTTTTTTATGAAGTCTTAGTGATGATTTTAAGATACTCATTAAACTATATAAGTAAGGTGTGGGGTGAGAGGCTATTGATTGCCAAGAGCAGCTTTGAAAAATCCCTACATTTTTAAGTGGAAAAAGTTCCTGTCAATTAACTCAAAAGCAAGCCTTGCAACACCAAGATGCAACTAGTCCTCACTTTCCGGATACCTGCTGAGAACTGGAGATTGTGGTAGATTGTGTAAAAGCATGAACCACAGAACTCAGTTTAAATAAATCTTGTTCATGGTGGGTAAATGTGCTTTGTAGTTGGCATTTAAATAGCCCATTCTTGCCTTTGATAGAATCTTACACAATTTTATAGGTAAACTCAATATATTCTATTAAAATAGATTTGAATGAAAAGCTTGATCGCATCATTTTATCAGAATCCAATCAATTTAGGAAAGGCAGTGGTTACAGCAGACTACATAGAAATGCTTTGTGTTTTATTGAGCAATGTGAATGTCTGAGCACATGCACAGTGGACATTTACAGGCAGTAAATACACATGGTAAAACAATATCATGGCTACTCTGTGGGTTGTCAAGTTAAAACTCCCTTCCCCCTCGAGGGGAAAGAATTAGCAGTGGTAGCATATTCATTTTATCTAGATTAACAGTCCTTTCTGCATAACTTTCAGGTTCCATCCATGTCTATGAAAAATGAAAAAAGACTGAAAAATGACCAGCCTGTCTGCCTTCCAGTTGTAACTCAGGCCTGCTGTTTGCTAGCAGACCTCTGTCTGCATGAGTGAGTTTTCTTGTAGGTTAAAGAGACTGAATTCCCTCTTCCCCCCCCCCTCCGACCCTGAGCCTGCAGGGCAGACAGACAGAAGCACACATATGATTAATACAGCACAGCTGCAGGAGTGACTCATTTGCATGTGTATTAATAGAGGCAAAAACAACAATTCAATTACATACAGAGACATTCTGCATACTAAGGAACATATGCATATAGCCTAGAAAAAGTGCAGCCAGCGTTCTCTCTGACTTTCCTGAGCTCACATGGGCCAGAGTCAGAGCCCAGCAGTTTTCAAGAAATCCCTTTTAAGAAGAGCCTGTTACGAGATGCTTATGCAGCTATTACACCTCCTCCCCCCACCCCCTGGGTTCCGAGAAGACGTTTGACATTTGGACAATGGAAATAGCACGTCTTTTCTATGTTATTTCCTATTTACCGGATTTCAGCTTTATATCGTTGTCTCTTTACATATAAGCCCCAGAATGAGGATAGCAAATCCTTTGCCTTGTCTTCTGTATGCACACGTTTATTCTATTTTTCTTTCACCTCATCACTTGTGTTGCTTCCATTTTGCTTTGTTCTTCTCTGCCACAAGATTTCTCTTCTCTTCTTGTGAATTTGCACAAGATGACCATTTCTGTGCCTTTTTCTTGTAGTGACCGTGTATATCTGACCAAAATATAATTCAGTGATTTTCTGCTAGGGGACCATTTATCTTTTTAATGTATCTAAAAGGTGTCTCAGAGAAGTTAACTTGTTTTAGGTAGACTGTTCTATCATGACATATTGGTCTTTGTCTCTGCTAAGAAAGTTGTGGAGTTCTCAAATGAAAAAGATGAAAACCCGCAGGTGTTCGGTGGTTCATACTACAGCTGATGGGGATCTTGATAACTGGTACAGAATCTGATTCTAGTAATAGAAACAGATGTTCTCTGAATCTCGTAGGAATTCATTAGGGAGTAGTTTTGAGCAGCTTTCAAAAGCAGGTTGGAAGTATTGCAGCATTGGAACATAAGCTATAGGAACACTTAAGCTATAAGCAGTTTTTTTAGCTGTAAGTTATTCCCTATGTTACTTTGTGTTTTAACTAAAACACCATATATGTACTCAGTATGCTTTTCTTACAGGTCATTCAGACACTGTAATATGCAACAAAACGTTCGGCTATGATTCGTACCGAGTATCCTAATTTCTGGAAAAGCGAGACATTTAACCGTGACCTTCATGGACTAGTTAAAAAGAGCTCTATTTCAACTTGAGAAGAGATAACAAGTCACTAAAAACTTTTGGAAACCTGACAAAGCCATTACGATGCCCAACTGTCTTGTTTGGGTGGCAACCCTCTGTGTTTCAAGCAGCCTAAATTACTGGCCATTTGTTTGAAACATCTCGGTGGTGTGAGCAGGGAAAAACAGGTCATGCAGGGAAGAGTGTGTAACTGTCTGGCAAGCGTGCTTGTGAGGTCAGGTCATCCTTAATTTCTTTTCTCTTGCAAAAATGTTACACTTCATTCTTTTTGGGGTTAGCCTGACAGACGGAAGCAGATTACTCCTTGATTATTTATAAGGCATTAATTTTAGATGAATATTGCTGAAGTAACTGACATCATAAGTAGTTTTAGCAGCCAGCAGAAGAGCCTGTTTGCAGATTGGAATATGACAGTCTTCACTTACACAATGTCCTACGACAAAGTCAGAAGTGTTTGAAAGAAGAGACAAGGAGTGGAGGCATCTGTATCAGCTAGGACTTTGTTTATACTTCTGTGCAATAGAACCAAGGCTTCGGATCATTGGAATTGTGGTGTCGAAGCTGTGAGTTCAACCAGCTGCAAGACAAAACCAGTGTCAAAATAGCAGCAGTGGCAGCACCTGCCTGCCAGTGTTTTAAGCCAGGGTGGGGAAAAACTATCTGAGGATTCTGACACTGCCCCAAAGTAACTTCTGTTGAAAGAGAAGTAAATAACAACCCTTGTACATACCTTGAGATGCTTCCCTCCCTATACTGGCAACAGTGCAGACCTGTGAGATGTTTGTGTTTCACATTGTTTCATGGCTTACATTCATTGGGAATTAATGCTCCTGGGAAAGGTCTGTATGAAAAATCTGGTAATAGAACCAAAAAAACTTTTTTTTTTCCCCCTCTTACTTTGTGTCCTTTGCACATTCCAGACACCGGGTTTTGGAAAAGTTGGCGTATGCTACTGGTTTTCCTATTATGTTGTTTGCTCTTTTCAGAGGGATGTTGCTGAAAAGAAGATTATATAATCATGCAAATCAGATTGTATAATCCAGAGCAAACTGTCCGGCGGGGGGAGAGGAGGGGAAACCACACTGAGTGGAGCTTGGCTGGCTGTGGGGGAACTTGCTTTGAAACCACAAAATGAGGGGGTTATGGGCCTCCTGTAAAACATGAAAGCTGCAGGCAGACTAGGAAATTTTTCCGAATATTTCTGGAGTTCATTGTCTTCATGCTGAACTCTGCCAATAGTGTGTATTTACAGTCCCCCAGCAGAACATCACGACAGACAAACACACAGGAAAACTGCAAATCAGTGACGTGCAGGCGTTCCGGCGCTTGTGGAACAACGCTACAAATAACAACAGGGAGAAACACTGACAAACCTACACAAACGAAATACTTACTGATACATACTTACTTCTTTAGGTACAATGATCAAATTACTACATTTTATTCATCCTAAAGCATAGCACAAGAAATTCTCTCTTGAAGTCTTGCTCTCTCTGTTGTACTTAGATCAGCTGACATGGTTTGCTGTTAGATGCAGATTGGTATAATATATGAATGTGTAAGAATTTCAATTTATGTCTTATTTCTTACTACAGTTTATTTTATGACCATTCTTTTTTGTCCACTGTTTAGGTCATTTTGAATTGACAAGGCAGAATGGGATAGAAGTAAACAAACGGAATAGTAAATGTGTGCATGAGGAGTGCATCACTGGCCTGTGATATAAATTGCATATGGCAAGAATGGTGCAAGCCTTTAGAAGTTTCTGAACTCTTGCCCTCTCTTTTATTAAGTCTGATACCTTGCCAGGCTTGACAGTTACCAGCCAGGATATTTGATCACCCTTTTATGAATGGGGGCTAATATTAGGCACAGTTTGAAACTGTGAAATACCTAATTACTGTAGACTGTAGATCAAAGTGTTAGACAACAAACCTCTGAGGTCAAGATGCTTGTTCTGTTTTTCTTTCCAAAGTCATCAATTGAACTTTTCTCAATAGAAGATACCATAGTATCTGGAGATGTAGCTTTCACAGTATTAAACTTAATTATTCTGTTGTGCCTGGATAGCATAAGCTTGTTCCTGAAGTTAAGTCAGAGTGCAATTTCTTCCCCAGTACATAGGCTCAGTTTCCTCAAATCCTTTTTCTCTTTTCAGAGGTTCTTAATGCTTTCAGCTCTAGTGAATTTTGTAAGATCGATCTGAACAAGAAAATTTGGAGGCAACAGTACCTGTAGCTCCTAGTAGTCCTCAAGACTAGCTTTTAAATTTTGCAATCTGCATGAGCTCTACTCACTGGAGTCTAATTCCTAGACTAGCTTCTGAGTACCCCTTTCACTTTGCATAACTGCCTTATTTGTTTGCCGTTTCTACCAGTGGTCTGTTTCTGTTCCATTCATTGGATAACTAAGGAGAAAAGTACTGCAGACTACTGGATTTACATTTCTTAACCCTTAGCCATAGAGGCTGGCCACATCACAGATGAGTTACCTGACTGGAAATATGCTGCAAATTTGTTAAGTCATCTATCTTGGAGGCTGACAGACTCTGGAATCACAGAGAGCAGAGCTGTCAGAAAGCTACTGTGCGAGTTGTCTTTCCTTAATGGGCAAACATACAAATGGAACTAAAAAGCAAAAGAAAAGGCATGTATGCAAGAAAGAAAAATGGTTTTTTAAAAGTGTGTGTTTTTAAGCTGAGGAAAGCTTAGAAATCAGTATCCTGTGATTATCAATACAACAGGAAAGCAGTAAGAAAGTTTCAAACACTGTCATGGTAGTAGAAAGTGAGATTTTCAAAAGCGTTTTCCACCTAGATCTGCACCTCTGTGTCTTGCTGTTTAGAGTGATTTCTCTCTCTATTTAAAACCTGCATTGCAGCAGAGGCTTCTCGCTGTATTGCAAGCTGTACCTTGCTTTAGGAACCACAGCTGTGCCACATCCTGCACCAGCAGCCACTGACAGGGGCAATCTGTTTGTGGCATATTGAGGTACTCAAATTGTCTTTGGGGACTGCTGTGGAGTGGCTTTTTCCAGCTCCTTCCTATAGGTGCAGTATCTGTTTCCTCCAAAGGGGCCTGGGGCTGCCAGTTTGTGCTCAAGGGGATGAGCGTAATCCCTCAGAGACATGGGGTGCCATGAGGGGTGGTAACTGTGCCCTTGCCTGATATGCTCAGGGGTCCAAAAAAGCATCACTCCTGTATGTCTCCCTGTGGATGCAGGGCTGGGGAAGGATGCCTGTCCCTCAGCACACCTGGGCAGCAACACCAGTGGCTCTCTGCCCTTCTGAAGGTGAAGTGTCAACTCTGCAGGTTACTCCTCTCTCCGTGCTGGAGTGTAAAAATTGCACCTGGCAACAAATCCTTTTCTCTTTCTTTCCCCTTCCGTGGCTCAAAACAGTCTTTATAAATTATAACAGTGTGTTCTCCGTTAATACACCCAAGCAGTACAGCTTGTGGTAGCGTTATTAAAGTGTTTTAGGCCATTACCATAGAATACAGCAGCATATTTTTTTTCGTTAAGGGAACCAAATGGAGCTAGCTTAATTTGGCACAAGAACATGGCTGAAGTCCTAGTTTATCTCTCATGTAGATTTTACCATTAAACTCTGAACTTCTGAAAATTAAAAATTCACATTAGAAACACTGATAGGTGTGCTACATTTTATAGTTTAAACTGTCCCTAAAAATCTCTTGCTTTCTCCACAGTAGTTCTGCATTAGTATTTGTTCAATATTCCAATTTTTTTTTTTACAAACTAGGGCTTATTGGTGTTGAGGGTAAGCAATACATAAGAATCATAGAATCACAGAATGGCCTATGTTGGGAGAGACCTTAGACATCACCTATTTCCAACCCCCCCCTGTCATGGGCAGGGACACCTTCCACTATCCCAGGTTGCTCAGAGCCCCATCTAACCTGGCCTAGGACACTTTCAGGGATGGGGCAGCCACAGCTTCCCTGGGCAACCTGTGCCACGGCCTCAACACTGGAAAATTTCTTCCTAATATCTAATCTCCACCTACTCTTTGTCAGTTTGAAGCCATTCTCCCCTTGTCTTGTGACTACATGCTCCTCCATCTTTCCTGTAGGCTCCCTTCAGGTACTGGAAGGCCACATTTAGGTCACCTCAAAGCCTTCTCTTTTCCGAGCTGAACAATCCCGATTCTCTCAGGCTTTCCTTGTAGGAGAGATGCTTCATTCCCACAGTGAACTTTGTGTCCTCCTCTGGACTCACTCCATCAGGTTCATGTCCTTCCTGTGCTGGGACCTCAGGGCTGGAGGCAGCACTGCAGGTGGGGTCTCACCTGAGCAGGGCAGAGGGGCAAAATCCCCTTGCTCAGGCATTTGATTTAACTCACTCTCCTGCTATGCCACTAGCTGCCTCGGAATACAGTTCTTTTTAGGGCTACCATCCCTACTTATCCCATTATCATGGCAGATTTGCTTCTCACTGTACACTGATCTGATATAGTGATGGTGAGAGTAATTCAGACAGTGTGTTTGGGAAAGATTTTTAAAGAGCCCTGAAGGGATTTGGGAGCCCAGCAATAATTAATTTCTTACGGTGGCTTTGAAAATGGGATATGCAACATTTGCACTTAATCGTTCCTCCTTTCCTCAGCTGTTTTATTTTTTTCATGTTTTGTTGTGTGGAAAGGAAACAATCGTCAAAATTCTATCAGACTGTTTGATGGTGAGGTGGTGTTCATTTGGTAATGCAGTTTTCATCGGATACAGTGAAAGACACAAGTGCTTAACGTTTCCTATGTCTAGCCCAGGCTGGCCAAACTCACATTTGTGTGGTAGCTTGTTTCAGTGCTTGCTTTCACTTTAAGTGGGGAAAAAGAGAGTGAGCATCATTTCCTAGCCTTTCATGTTGTGTACCAGGATCCTGCATATCCTGCATACTTGTTCTTTAGAATTTTGTTATCACACAGGTGTGAGACTCCAACCAAACTGAACGCTTCCCCAAAAACAGTGTTGAGGACCCTGATTCTTATCCTGCTGTGTGGGCATGGGGAGATGGACCTGTGTACATAACCTGAGCTCAGACAGAAGAAGTTAGAAGGGATTCTTGAAGGAACCATGGCCTATGCAGTTAAAACTCAAAGTATTCTGGTTAGATTTAAGCATTTCTAAAGTCTGATTGCTTTTATTTTTTTGCAACGGTTCACTCATATTACTTTATTTCACTTCCCATTAATTGCTCCTTTGAAGCAAGTCCTTAAGGGATGAGGATAGGTAGATGCTTGCACAGCAAATGTTTCTTTCATATCACACTGGGTGGCATTACGGGTTTGATTTCACTAAAAGGTATTGTTCCCCATCAAGTGTGGGAAGAAATTACTACTAAAAACTGAGGAAATGTTAGATTTTTTTAAAAAGCTGATTTGTCACTTTCCTCATTGACTATGAACAGAATAGACTTCTAACCCTTAAAATACTTTCTCCCCCCTTTTCCTTTTTATTGCCTGGAATCGTAAGAGCTTTATCATTTGCAGTCATAAAATGAAAATATACACCAAACCCTCAAAGGGCAAGTATGAAATTAAATTATATTTGGGCAGCTGTAACCTTTTAAAACGATCAGATTCCAGTTAATGTATTTCTTCCTGTTCTGAATGCTGCCATGGTGTTTGATGGTGGGAAGCAGTCCAAAGGGCATTGGGAGATAATAAATTCACTGGAAATTTCACCCTGAGGCGAGCCTTGATACACCAAGGCTTCCATTTAGCAGGACTGACCTAAAAATCTTGTCACATCCAAAGGTCACTTAGGTTGGGGTTGGTGTGTCCCATCTATCTTTCCCTAGTGGAAAGAATGACGGCTGAGCTCATAAACAGCCATCGGAATATGGAAGACAAGCAGCGGGGAGAGGGAGGAAGGATAATACTGACGACAACTTCTTAGATTTCCTAGGCCAATTTCCTAGGCCAATGAGACCAGATACCATCTGTGGGGCTGCTTGTTTCAGCTACTTCAGAAATGGCAACTCAGTTTAAAGAGGTTACAGTTGACTGTGGAGGTCTGAAACAAGGGAGTCCCCCCATGTCTGCATTTGCCATGTAATCCTTCCGGGACACATTATACCGTCCCTGAACATATCCTACTTGCCTACTTGCTACCAGTCTTGTTAGTCAAAACAATTTACAGTTCATACAATGCCTTACTTTCAAGGAGGGTCAAAAGTCTAAAAAGCTGTCAGTGATGACACTGATAGGTGTCATCTGTAAGAACAATGATTCTAACGGAACAATTTGTCACTAATTATAAACAATACTGAAATGTAAGATATTTTCAATCTCATGAGAAAATCTGTGATGTACATCCTCTAGGACTTTGCTTATCCTTATTTAAGCTTATTAAAATCAGTATAATCCCCTCACACAGTAAATTAAAGCAAAAGGCCCTTCAGGATGACTGTTGTCTTTCAGTCAAAGTTTCTACTTCTGCAATTGAATGCTCCAGTGGACCCTTCCTGTGCTTGCAGTATATTAAATATTAAGGACAGGGCTTGGAGTTGCATAATAGAAATGTATTTGAAGGACAAAGATCTAACTTACCATAATTGATCTTCCTTAATTGGGGATGAGCCCTGCAGCATATGTCCATTGTGTCCTAGTGGTGTGAATCTCCTTCTCAAAATTCCCTGAGAGGAGGATGAGAGAGACAGACTGCCAGTCACTGCTGGGATGCAGGAGGCAAAGATTCCCTCTGCTTCAGCCTGTCTTGATGGGAAAACAAAATTGTTGTTCAGTGTCCTTCTGGGACATGGTAACACCCCACTGTTAGAAGAAAGATGCTGTGTATGGTATAAGCATTGGTCTGATTCTTTGGGAAACATTAAGTTGAAGGTAAAAATTAAAAGTAAATTATTAAATAAAATCTCTGTAACCTTGGACATGTGAGAATGAAATACACAAGTTCCAAAATTCACAGGGTATTGACTAAGTTGGGTTTTTTAACTCCTCCTGGGAATTTGCTGACATCTCTCCATGAATTTTTAGTAAATCAGATCCTTCTGAGGAGGACTGTCGATTGTATGTTCCTTTGCTTGTTAAAACGAAACAGAGTATAACTGTTATTTTCAGAAGTATTTCGCACATTCTTAAAAACATACTATATTTGAGGCAAACACAGTAAAGAAGGGCAAGATTGGCCAGCTGTCAGTGTTTGTCTTCATTTTCCTTGGGTTCACACTCTACTTTATGTTAACATATATGTTCTCCACACAAAGCCAAAGTAATTTGCAAGCAACTTTGGAGGAGTTATATGCCCTTCCCCACATGTTCTCTCCTGAAAATGCAGCTCTATGCCTTACCAGTTGGATGACTTTGAGGAAGACAAAGTCACTCTCCATCTGACTTGGATAACAAGAAAAAAGGAAAGGTGTGTTTTTGATGAGGTGCAGAGAGGACAGATGTATTTCACTTTAAATTCAGCTACTGACACAAAATTTTTAAAAATGACATAGATGTGCTGAGCACAGACTAGCTACTTTTTCCTGGTTTTTTATTCAGGATGGTGGGGTGAGAATAACCTTTAGCCATAGATGCCTAACATGTATAATTCATCTGGCATAATATTGCAAGTACCATTCTAGTCTTTATAAAGGGAGATGAGGGTGATTAGCTCAGACTATTCCCACTTTGTGTCAGTTTTCTGCTGTGGTTCAATTTCCTTTTTCATTTTCCTAGGCAATTCCAGTTAGTAAGCAAGTAATGGTGGACCATAAAGTCAGAATATTTCTGTGATGGCTGGTGGGGCATGGAGCAGCAAGACTAAGTGACTCCGTATTTCTGTAGCAGTTGGAATTTGGGAAAGTCACTGAGTCGGAGTCAGTGCGGACTTTTAACTCTATGTGTCAGTAGAGTTTTCCATCCTTGGGAAGTGGGGATATCCCATTGTGCTGGTCTCAGTGCATTGCTTCCCTATGTTTTCATAGCCGTATTCTTTCCATTTCATGCCAGGTGACTTTGGCCAATTGTCAATGATCCTGATGTTAATCTTGTTAAATACATGCTAGAAATAGAGATGATGAGAATAAGGATTGCATTTAATGGCTGTGATATTGGCAAGTACTTTCTTGCTACTTTAGATATGGCTTTTATTGTGGTGAATATGATCACTTTGAGCAAAGGCCTGTCCTGTGCCATGGTGTCAACTGAAGAAGTTGAGAGCTTTTTGCAGTTGCTGACTTTGGCAAAAACAAGGAGTAGCCCTGCGTAATGGAGGACTGAATTGTTCTTTGCCTTATTCATCCTTCCCACTCTGGAGTCACAAACACTGGGTAATGTTAATATTTTTGTCGTGGAAAAATTTAATTGGCAGAAATGTTTCATATATAAACAATAGAGGGGAGGGCCCAGAGACCTTCCCTATTCTGGATTGTTCTGGATTCCTTATCCCTGATAATGATAAAGGAAGGGACTCTATGGAGGGTATTGTTACTTTATGGAGGGAAGCAAGGAGAATCCCTGCTTGACATTGCCAGTCTGGAATGGAGTTAAATTTACCAGTTGCTAACTGAAGAAGCAATGAGTGCTGTTCACCCTCCCATTGCAGGGAGCAGCATGTCCTGGAGCAGCACAAAAAGGGTCAATCAAATAGGTCGTACATCATCTGAGGAGGCAGATGTTAGAACATATTGTAATGGGTTGCTGTGAGGATGGCTTGTGGAGTACAGGGGTGGGGGAGAGCAGCTATCAGCAATGTTTTCTGTCGTGGTCGCTGAAAATATCCAAGTTTTGAGGAAAGTCTCTGAACACAGGAAATGAAAGCATTAGCATTCCATCTACGTTCGACTTGTGGGCAGAATGACGGAGGTAGAAGGGGAATAGAAGCATGAGTTCCTCTGTAATACTCTATGTAATACAAGTAAGTCTAGGTATTATCTGTGCTTTGCCAAAGTCACTCTTAGCTTTAGAATGTGTGAGTATGTTACCTGAAAAAAAATAAATTACTGAGCTCCAGACTATATTAAACACAGAACCGTTAAAATAGCTTCTATTTTAGCAGCGCCCCTAATTCACGCCCACTCAAACACCTCCTCACTCGTTAACCCCATCATCAGACCCAAGTAACTCAAGTGAAATGAGATGGCATTGGGAATGATGTAATGAACAAAGATTTCTGGATAATGTTATTACTTCATGATAGCAGCTCTTGTTAGTGTGACTACAGTAAAAGCGTCTTGGTGTTTCCATTGCAAACTCTTTGGTGCTCCCACCCCTTCTGCTTTGTAGACAACTACTCAGCCAGAAGCAATTTAAAATCTGCTTTTACATCAATTTTGGCTCTTGTTTTGGATTGAAAAGAGTTTGGTGTTCTGATATTTCATTATAAAACATGAAAATTGCTGGGGTTTTCCCTCCTAATCCAAATTTCCAGATGAACAATTTAAAGATACAGATTAGCTCTTTTTATAACCCAGCCATAATATTAACAATTGAAAAATGTCTCCTAAGATAATTTCAGTATTTAATGTTTTCATACAAGCAGATCCATCTTTCTGTTACAAAAAAGTCCATACTAAAAATTGGTGTGAAGGGGACAATTTTCAAAAAGCACTGTTTTCACTCAGGAGTCTATTTTTTTCCCCCCCCCAGTTTACTCAGTGCCTCAAAAAAAGTTGTGGAAACCAAATTTAATAAATAATCAGGGATGGATCAGATGTACTAATGGATTGTAGAGCTTGTTACTAGTTAATCAGTATTAATATCGTCACTGGTTGTGGAATATGTGGCTATGTGGAATTCTTTAAGAGATAAATTAGAGGTTGCAGCCCTGTTGCCAATGAAGGGCATCCTTTTTGCCTCAATAACTAGAATTCAGAGGGATGTATTTCTGCATTCACACTTGTCTAGTCTTAAGAGCAAAATGCTGAAGTGTTAAAGTAGAGAGTGGGCACTTCCATAGGGTAACCCAGGTAAACTGGAACAATCTGGGATTTAACATCTTGCGTCCAGATGGCAGTGGAGAAATGTGGAGAAGGTTGCATTTTCCTTGGTTGGATTGATGCTAAAGACAAAGCTCCCACTTTCTAGGGAAGCATGAGGCTCCAGCAGTTCCTGGTTATCCACACGGATTGGTGAAACCAGAAGCAGCCATGTAAAGTTCCAAAGTTCATCTCATAGCTCTTCTTGTGATGCATAGCATGAGAGGGACATGAAAATTAAAGATATCATTCCCTTTGACTTTCAGTCATGTTATTGTGCCTACAGCTCCTTGAACCTCAAGTACAGCATGTGCCAAAAGAGGAATATCGGTGTGAGTTCCAGGCTTTTTGTGCATGGGTTGCAGTCTGGCCATGCAGTGTCACTGGACCTTACTGTCTGCAGTTTCTTGTAGTGGGAGTCAGAAACTGAATCCTGAGGGATTTCAGATGTTTTCAGAGACCACTTTGGGGGAACAAATTCTCTAAGAATTAAAGACCAAACTTCTGTACATGTCCTAATGGAATATGCAAAGTGTCACTTTTCCCATTACATATGTGTAAGCGTGGAAATAGTGAGATGAACCAGAAAACAGCTTCTTATGTTATTTCCTGAGAAGTTTGCCAAAGCTTCACAGAGGTTTCAGGCTCTCTGGAGTTTTATGGGCTCCATTGGAGGGGGAGTTTTACAGACCACACCCATTTTATCATAAAATCAAAGAATAAAAAGATTGAACAGCTATTGAGTTGTTTCTGTTATTTCATTTTTTTAGAGGAAGACTTTCCTATAATGAAGCAAACTCCAAAACAGTGACATTAGTTGAGTGCTTTCAATTGCTGCTCTCTCAGCAATCTTGTTATCAAATAATGGCACTCTCCTCTACATACTCTGAACATCTCTTCTTTGTAGCCTGTCCTCTCCCAAGCTCAAGCTTCCCAATTAAACAAACATGCATTTGTGGTTTTAAGCATCCAAGTTATCCAGCTTCTAGCAATGGGGCTAATTTGAAGTTAGGCACTCCCATGAGTTTTAAGTTGATAGGACTCCCTGTTGAGAACATTAGGAGAAGTCTGACCAGTGCGAAACTCGGCTGGTTTCTGGTTTGGAACATAGATTTACTCTGATACAGCGAGGCTCAAAATATTCTAGTTCAGAATTGGGGAAACTTCTTTGCCGGTGATTGGAATTACAGTTTCCCACAGGTCAGGTAAGTTTGATGGACTTTGTCTGCAAGCCTTGCCTTTAATAATACCTAGAACAAAACCCCTCTGTTTCAGAAGAGGGGATTCCATGTGGGTTAAGGCCAAAGGAAAGGTACATGTGAGCTGGAACTTTCCTTAGTTCTTGTAAAATATTCTGCTTTTATGGAAAGGGATCACAGTGTGCTGCTGGGGAGGACAACTGGTGCCCTGTACTGATACCACGACTTCACAACAGGATCTCATAGGATGAGGTAGGGCTTGTTAGCTTTCTTGAGGACTTGTGGAAGGAGACTGTAAAGCAATGAACATGAACAAATATTACATGAGAAGTAAATTTAGTTGAACCTATTTGAACATTTTCTGTGGCACAGAAACACATAAGCTGGAAAGGTAACACTGTAGGACTTCTCCCCCAAAATATTAACCTTGCTCTACTTTCTCCACCTCCAAAAATAAAATAAAATAAAATAAAATAAGTAACACAGCTGGATAAAGATGCTGTGTCACATTCTATTAGTGTTTCTCGCTAAGGAAAAAGGGAAACGGAAAAAAAATCTCTTCAGAACTATTCTAGAAATCAATTTGTTTTAGTTTAGCTCTCGGAGTAAGTCCAATTTCTTCGGCAGCTCGGATGGTCTATCCATCACTGGCCTCTGCCTTTCAATATTCTTCTTGTAACCGGCACTTCTTCCTTTATGTGTTCTTTCCAGGGAGGCTTGGCACAAGGGAAGCAACTCAAACACAGTCCTTAGTTCCCCTTTAAGGCACAAACGTCACATTCTTTCCTCTCTACGCAAGCTGGAAGAGAGCAGCCTTGTTTATGATGGACTGGGAGCTTGTCACTCTCTACCTCCTGCGCCTTTATTCAGACCCTTTGACCATGTAATACAACTCAGTTCAAAGAGCAAATTAAGTTTCTGAGTGAGCTGAGTAGATGTCACTGAGCTCCTGTATGTGTCAGATAAATGAGGAACAATGTTAATTTGTCCCTTCAAGGACAACAGATACAATCGTAGGATACTTCAGGTTCAAAAATACTCTTAATGTTAAGAGGGAAACAGACTGGAAAGAAAATGTTTCTCATTTGACTGTTTGATATCATAGTTAACAAATGAAGCTACAACTATAAGGGGGCGAAAAATATCCAAGTGTAAGTTTTTACATCTGTTTCTTTTCCCCTCCCACAAACTCTAATTTGGCAGTGTGGCATTGTTGCTTCTGGTAGGTGATTATCATCTCTTTACTACTTTAAAGAGAGACTTTAGTATTTCAGGACTCACTTCTTATCATGGTTTATCAAGAAACAGTTTCTAGAGCAGGCTGAGTGCTGTGGTCCACATGTACTGCAGAATACCTATTTCACTACTTTATGCCTGAAGAAGAAGAGGAACAAGTCACCAAAGAATCTTAGAATCATCAATATATAGGAACCCGATACCATATCAGCATTCAAGTCAGCAAATCCATGTTCTCAAAATAAGAAATGCAGTTGACCTTAATCTTTCTACTACAAGCTCTGCACTTAACTTCAGGAGACACAGAGTATTCAGATTTGAAGTAATTAATTCAGTATCAGTCCTAAAGCAGGCACAGATTTTCCCTGACTTAATTCCCTGTTGAATACAACAACTTAAAATGCAAACAGAAAATCTATAAATAAAAACTGGAGAAAGAGTTGCTTAAGGAAATGTGTGTAAAATAGTGAAATGCCTTAATTATAGCTCGGCAATTTGAAATATATAGAACCTTATTTACAGTAATTCTGCTGGCAGTGCTTGCTCATTAACTACTCTGGTCACTTAATGGATAACACTGAATGATTATATACAGTACCAGTCAAGTAAAGCAGTGCAATGTGAAATAAGTATTTTGTCAAACGGCCACTCACAGAATTTTGGTCTCTCAAATGAGAAATTATACTTAATGAAGTCAGGTGCTCTGAGCTAGTTGCCAAAAATCTGGATATACGTATAAAAAAATAAAGCTCTTGGGAAGCATACCTGTGGTAAACAAATAGGCAGTAGTGAGTTTTTTCCTATGGAGTAAAGTGTCTGGGCCACTTTACTGACTTGAAGCTTCTAATTTGCCAAAGCTGTATTGGAGCAGCAGTCTCCATGTGGAACCTTCATTCAAACACTTCATCTTCATTACAGAATAGTCAGCTCTATTCTGCATTATGGAATAGTTGGTGATAAAGGGAATGCAGTTCACAAAACAAATGCCCCTTCTTAAGCTGCACATGCCTGTTGTTTGTTAGTCCTCTACATTACCACTGCCCATTTTACTGTATAATCCATAAGGAATGTGCTGTCAAAAGTATGTCCTTACTTTAAAGAAATTCTTTTGCAATTCTTTCTAACATAAGAAGTTCCATTGGCATAAAAATAATTAATAATAGTGGCAGCAAGAATACATTGTATTCTGGCACTGCACAGCAAACTATAGGAATAAATTATTGCCAGCTTATTTTTTTTTAATATTTTAAAAACGTACAATATTAATTACTTTCCTCGAAGGGGACACTGTTTATCTGCAGCATTTCATCCAACAGGCTTTTTCCATGAGACATTATCAAATTTCCTCCCCAATTGCATTCCATAGAGTCACTCTATTTCAATTACTGTCATATGGTGTGAATATGGTATGTATGAATATGTAGGCCACTTGGGCAGTTTTCCAGTTAAAATCTCTTTACTTGTAAAGAGCAGACAATCTTAAATACACAATTTGCAATGATATTGTATCACAGAGACCAACAGATCTTACTAGTCTCTGATAGGAAGTGTCTATTGATAAGTTCCTACAGTTACATCCTGTAGAAGGATTGTCTTCTTGTTAAAGGCATGGGACAAAGGAGCCATGAGGTCTAGGCTCTAATCAGAAGTTTCCTACAGTCTTCCTGTGTCACCAGGAGCAGTCAGTTATGTCGTGGGTGCTGGTTCTCACCTTGCTATTAGTTGAACAGCATTTATCCACTGGTAGAATTAGAGACTGCTTTTCAAGGAAAACTGCATTTCTTCACATTTGAGGGTGTTATAGTTAGTGTCTTTCCCATAGAAGCTGCTATAAATACAAATAGAGTTGTACTTCAGTTAAAATGTGTGTCCTGGCCATCAAAATTACATCAGTTTCTAAGAAAACTCAGAGCTACCATAAATTGTACGTACATGTTTTACTTTATTTGCTGTTACTGTTCTACAATGAAAGCAAGCATTGTTTTGAATGTACTGCAGTGGAAGTCTTACTTCAGAAGTAAACCTAAAGCTCATTCAGTTTTTCAGTGACCTGGATTCCAGCCTTGCTTCTGGATGCCAAGGATCCCCAGTTGGTCATACCTTGGAAGTTCCAAATCAGAAAAGAACTAGTGCATTCATCCTGGCACAGGCAAAGCGGGCCTGTTGACTACAGTGGGATTATTCTCAGGAATAAGTGCTGCAGGCCTGGAACCCTAGAGATCAGCTACCAGAATCATATTTTATGGAGACTTGTGGTTACTGATTCTAAAATTGATGTTTTTCTAATAGGAGAGAGATGGTGGTTACAAGACTGTGCCTGTAACTTGCTTGCAAGTGTATAAATGA
This sequence comes from Mohoua ochrocephala, assembly GCA_013398855.1. Classification (NCBI taxonomy): domain Eukaryota; kingdom Metazoa; phylum Chordata; class Aves; order Passeriformes; family Acanthizidae; genus Mohoua; species Mohoua ochrocephala. The sequence goes on from VZTA01001140.1 coordinate 189,176, forward strand.
AGCCTTGTTCTGTTTGTGAATGCTTCACAGTTTTTCTAATGAGAACTTGTTTTTCTCAATGTTTCCTTCTAAGTCTCAGGGTTTTTTTAAGGCTAGAGAGACTATTACATTGTCTAGTCTGACAAAACAAGGTGTAAAATATCATTGAGTACTATAAATTTTGTTTAAAGTTCACCTTCATAGAATACATCTGATCTTGACTGAGACATCCTCAGTCAAAACTTCTCTAGGCAGTTCCTCCAAGTGTCACCAAGGCTCTCTGATTAAAAGCAGTATGTTAACTACCTATTAACTAGCCCAGTCTTAACTTTTTAGTATTTATTATTGTTCCTTGATATGTGATTTACTTACCTGTCTTCTTAGGCTAAATGCAGAGCAGAGTCAAGATGGGAATTTTCAAAGAAAGTTAGCTGGGTTTTGAGGCCATGGAAAGGAGCAGAGCAGCTTTTCAACCTTAATGGATTTTCTCTAGTCTCTGTGTGGTCCACAATTTTGGGGCGAATTCATCCAGCTTGCTATTTTTTGCTTGGCGAATAAAGGAAACATTAGTCCAGACAAGGTCCTCTGCCATAGAGAGTCTCTGCACTGGGAGCAGGGCACTTTCTTGTAGGAATTGGCTGTGATAAAGGCAAATGTTAGGTAGAACAGTAATAATTCTCAGCCCTGTTCAGAATTCTGTGGAATAAAACAAAATAAAATAAATCCCAAAATACACCAAAATACTTTTAAGTGCATCTCAGGATCTCAAGCTCTATTGTTATTATCTGAAATTATCCCAAAGTGAAAACTAGCAAATTCACCTTGCAGTGGATTCTGTGGGCAAGTTTTTAAAGGCGCTTACTGTCTTTGTGTTCAAATATTATCTTTGTTTTCTGCAAATCTCCCAGTTGATGCAAACAGGGGGCACTTAAAAGCCTTTGCTGAAGTTTGAATGTACAAATTAGTGTGTCCCTTTGAAATGTTTGACTAACAGTCTTTGAAGGAAACTCAGACAAAAATAAAATCTGGCATTTCTACCTTTCAAATATGTAAATGAAGAACTTTTTTTGTAGACTATCTAGCAAGCATTGCTACCAATGACTAATGAGTACAGCTTTAATTCTAATTCCTGTAGCTTTTATCTATGTTGCCAGTACTTAAAAAAACCTGTCTTACAGTAGGATGTACGTCAAATATTTGCTTTAGGTGAATTCCCTTTTCTTTTCAACAGAAAAACCACTTGAACAGATTCAAAATTAATTCTGTTTGCCTTAATCAAAGTTTTCATGCCTTATATAGGCATAAATTTTGAGGTAAAGAAAAAGGAAATTCATGTATTCTTAGTGAGTCTCATTTTATACCATTTCCCTCCCCCCCGCCCCTGATTATGCAAAAAAAACAAAGAGGAAGGCCATTCATGTGTATATTTTTAATGATGGGTCTCAGAATGACAAAGAAACTGAAGTGGTAGATCAGTCAACAGTTCCAACACTCAGGCACAGTGGTTTGTAAATTCATCACTGCGGTATCTTCACTGAAAAAACACTTTATCAGAAACAAATTTATTGCAGTAACTGATTCAGTTCCCAGTACCACCTGTCTCTCTCTGTGTTTTTTTAATAACAGCTCTTAATCTCCACTGCTCACTAATAAAAATATTTTAATAAGAGATAATGCTGTAATCCAAATGCCTATAGGTGCTTGAAACAACTGTTTCTGCCTGTGTAATTGCTAGCACTTTGTTCAACCCTTTTTAAAATTGCTATTAAATCTCATTCTCATTTTCTGTATTAATAGAACAAGAATTCATTTTTAGTGTACCCTCCAAGCAGTAATGAGCATTGTTAACGTGTAACAACAATGCCCAAGGGGAAAGTTTTGAAAGCTGACCTAACCTTAAGGCTTTGCTGTTGATGTACTACAGAGTCATGAAGCCAAGAGGTCTTAGAACTAGTCCATTTAGAGAGTTCAGCTGAATATTTCCACTTAATATATTGGAAGAATTATAAATGGTTGAGGTGGTGACCTAAGGGAGAAAGAGGATTTTTTTGTTTAATACCTTAAGAATAGAGGGGCAGCATTAAAAAATCAACGATACCTGCTGCTTATTTTAAAGTGTATCAAATTGTGCTTTTGTTCTGATGATTTTGCTTCCATACAGGTTTTCATAAGAGGTTAATGAGAAAACATTAACAAAACATGCAATATTGCACATGAGCAGGGGAGCCTAAACATAGTCATTTAGTTATAAACAAACAATAGATGTTACTTTTTAATTGCTTTTTCTGAAGCCAAATTCTGCCTTCTTGAAGAAGTATTATCTGTCTTTTCAAATTCAGAATATTGTCCTTATTTATTATGTATAGCAAAAATAAACCCGCCTAAAGCAGTAGTGCTTCACTGATTGCAACTGAATGCCTTGGTCACAATAAACCAGTCAAGACCCTATAGATAAAAAGTCCTCTATGAGGTGCAGCAAAATGATCTCCTGGAGTGCTAGAATTTGACATTGAATCTCTAGGTTAGCTGATGGTGGTGGAAATGCCTTAGCCAGTCTCTGTTTGGGGTGAAAATTAAGAGGCTCAAACCCAGTGTATTACAGGAGTGATACAGAATAACATCGTTTTCCTTGCACTTTTTGAGGTCTTGGTTTCATTACTGTATAGGATATAAGGATACATTTTAGATGATAGTTGAATACTTCTACAGAGATTTATTCATTGTTCCAAAATCTGAAGCCAGTAGGGAAGCAGAGGTAGAAATGTTCTTTCGTTGGAGTTCAGTTTGTCTATGAAATGAATGCACAAATTATTGTCATTTAGCCATCTTGTTTCCAGGCACTTGGTCCCACCATTGCCCTTTCCTTGGGTATAAGCTAGAGATCATCATGTCCTGAAACATCTAAATATGAATAGACAAGTTCAGTAATGCAAAAGCTCAAAAATAGTGAAAGTCTAAGAAATGTGCTGCGTGTTGTGTATTTCTTTCCATTTTTCGAAATGGGAGGGTGATATAGGGGCAATCTTACTGGTTAAATAGGTTTCAAATGCTTGCAATTTCATAAACTTATGCTCTCCATTTTAGAGCTGGGCCTGATACTGCTTTTTCTCTAGAACAGTTAGTTTGTGTTGCAGACGGAGACTTTTAAGAGAGGACTCTAACAAGGGACGTCTTACAAAATTTTATTAATGTTTGGTTTTAATTCTCAAAATAAGTCAAACTAAAGTGAGATGTTGAATCTGATAACAGAGGTACGGAAGGTTTTACAAAGCATGAATGAAGGCTTTATAGATTTTCTTTCACCCCTCCTTCCAGGTTACTCCACACCATACTGTGTGTTTCATTTCTCTTCGGGTATGTCTGTCCCTGAAGTGAGAATAAGGCATTTGAAATTCTATCTATTCCATTTTTCACCTGAAAATAGGGCTTTCTTCTGGGCTGTTGCATAGAAAAATACATTCCCAGTGCTTATTTAGTCTGCATGCATTGTCAGAAAGGTGGCTGATGACAGTACTGCCAGGAGGAACGGGCTTCCAGCCATTGCTCAGAGACCACTGGAAGGCATAAGATGTGCAGATTCTTGGACACCATGTTGTGCATGTGTTTCATGTAGTTTAGTTCTTGTGTTTCCATCTTTGGATAAAGATTCATTTGGAAAAGTCTTCCCCACACAGAAATTTCTGTAAAGCTCAGTTCTCAGCAGGCCCTGTATGGCCTGTCAGGAATCTCCAGTTGGTTCAGGACTGCCAAGTGTCCAAACTGACTGTGTTATTTCTGTCCTGTTTTATGTGGACTAGACATGTTCTCTGATATCTAATCTATAGATTAGCAGCAAGCTTGAACCTTTCCTGCCTAATGGCCATTTGACTTTCTTTTGTCTTTTTCCCATAGTTGCCTAAATTTGTTTTGTCATTTTTTCACGAGTGAGCAAAAGAAAAAGAAAAGCTTTCCCTAGATCTGCTCTGTCAGCTCCAGAGTCCCATTATGTTTGAGCTGTTCTCTAATCATGTATCCTATTTCTTTAACAACCATTGCCCCTCTGATATATTAATTCATACATAATGCTGGCTTGGTTTTCATTGAACTGCCTGTTGTAGTTCTTGCCTAGTTCTCAGAGACCTTGTTCCTTTCTCCCTGCAGAATTTGGGCTTCTTTAGAAAGAATGAATGGATATGAGCATGCATTTGAATATGTGACTTATTTGGGGCTGGATTGTTTTTGATGACTTTATCTGTAGTTGATTTGCATCTATTTGGCTTAGACTCGCTGTGGGTAACACATAGAATAAATGAATAAATAAATTTGAGGAAAAGGCAGAAAGAGAGCAGATGAATGAATGGGTGATAGGGAAAGAGAGGGAGGCTAAGCAGAATGGGATGGATAAATGGCAATTAAGAAGTATAGAAAAATGAGGATCAAGCAGTGATCCAAGTAGAGAAAAGAAATAAAAAGGATTCAAAACTGAAAATAATAGTGAGTCTGAAAAGAATAGAGTGAAAAAGAAACAAGTTGAAACTTGGTGTCTGATTACACTTAAAAGAGCAGTGAGTTACTTTTAACTGTGTGAAAGGGCTAGGACTGTGCACCAGCAAAGGGAAGAGTTTGTATAGGGAATCATCATGGGACAGTGCCCAGGGTTGTCCAAGATTCAGAGCACTAAGTCTTGCCCATTTGATCAAGTTAAGGGCTTGTGTACTGTGAGCTCATATTAGCAATGTCTCTGCACCTTTTGCACAGATCCATGTGGAATAATCATGAAATGAATCCTCGTATTCCTTTTTCAGACTTGATGGTTTGGGATGGCATTTCTTTGTGGCCTCCAATCTTCGTTCGTCTGTCAGCATATAAAATTAACTGAGAAACACCATCAAAACAACTAAGCACTAGCAACAAGACTTCTTAGACTCAGTCATGTTGAAGCCACCCTGTTTTTTCACATCCAGTTCCATATTTCTGCATGTTATCCCTTGTTGTATTGCATCTTAGAAGCTCTGTTAGCACCTGCAGGCAGAGAGTGTCTTTCTTCAGTGTTACACGTGTACTGCACAGCACTAGTTGCTCACACAGCACTAGCGTGAGTCCTGGAAAAGGATGCTGGGGCTGAGAAGGGAAAGCCTTTGTCAGTACATTCCTGCTCTCTTAGGCTCCTGACTTGGGAATTCCTCCCTGTTCACAAAGCAGCAACAATTGTTGCTTCTCCTGCCCACCATGTTTATTTTCTCCATGTTTTATTAGGAGGTCGGGGGAGCTTCCAGGCACTTCTAGTTTGCCTGCTTTCTAACTGCTTTTGACCTCTGTCCCTTAAACTCTTACTGTAGTGCTTAACTTTAAACAGATGACTGTGATTATAAGTATTCACATGTTAATAATAAAATATGTGTTTAAAGTGCCTTACTGGTTTAGTTTTGAAGAGAAAAACATTTCCACTCTGTGACTGCATTGCATCTATCACAGAAAGGGTTCTTAGAATTAATTGAGGCTTCTAATAGTTAATGGACAGTACTTTACCACTGATGTGTGTATATTTATATTGACTCTAGTGGTTCCCCACAACCCAACTGAGAGTGGACTCTCACAGTAATTACTAAATAAAATTTTGACATTCCCTGTCGCAAGCACCTTACAGCCTGGGAAAACAGGGAAAAACACAGCAAATAAAATAAAGAAGCATAAAATGGTAGCACATCATATGAAACAGCATATGTGTTTCACAGGTGTTGATGCATATTACTGGTGGAAATGCTTTTATGCCTATGTCATCTCAGGAAGGGAAAGATTGTCCAGTAGCTCAGGCAAACTGTGAGGATTAGCTTCTGTTTCCTGTTTTGAATCCCTGGACACATAGGGAAGCTGGGACACTTCTCATGGTGACGTCTCTCGCTCATCCCTGGAGGAATGAGTCACAAAAGAGAAGATGACAATTCGTGTCTTGAAACATACATGTGCTAAATAAAAAATACCCATTGGAAGGAAAATATATCATCTGCAGCAGAAGTAGTTTTGGGAAGATTATTTATTTATTGATGATATCTCTCCTGTCTTCCCCTCCAACCCAATTTTTTCTTTTTTTTTTTTTGTTCTGTTTTTCCAGCAGTTGTATGCTGCCCAACTTGCTGCGATGCAAGTGTCTCCGGGAGGCAAGATTCCTGGCATTCCCCAGGGGAACCTTGGTGCTGCCGTGTCCCCTACCAGCATCCACACAGACAAGAGCACAAACAGCCCTCCACCCAAAAGCAAGGTACTGTACCAGGCCTGTTCCTCTCAGTTGCAGGCAGCTTTGTTTCCAGGATGTCTCCCTGAAATGGGAGGATGTTGTTGCAAAACAATTAGGAAGAATTTAGCTAGGGAATGCAGGGAGAAAGCAGTCTTATTTAGGTGACAGCAAGAGCTGGATAAAAATGTGTCCTTTCTTTTTGTTACTGCCCTCTAGCATGCTGTCCATGTCCTTTATCACGTCAGGAGAGATTCCTTGAATTGACAGTGGTGTCTTGTTTTTACCTTAACAGTAAAGCAGCACAGATTAAGAATAACCAGACAAATAAATAATACCATTGTCAGCTCAGTGAGATACATGTTCAAAGAATGAAAGACATGGCTTGAAATCAGTAGCTGCTGTGTTGATGAATCAAGCTCCAGGTTGTCTCTTCCCTCTCTCCTTACTGTAGACTTTCTGACTTCCTGTGGCTTTTCCTTGGCTTGGCCTCTTCTCTTAGAGCAAGAAATCACAAAGCTATGCAGTGCTTGATGGTAGATTATTGGGTTTTGGGTTTTTTAAAAAAAGTGTTTGGTTAGCAAGTTTGTGTACTTTACAAGGGGGGTTTTGTGTGTGGCTGGCAGCTTGTGAGATCTCCTACACTTAAAATCTCAATGTTGATTTTGCTTCTCCTGTGCAGCAGGAGGATTTCTGATGAGATCTAAGGGACACAGTGTGTATTTTGTGGCAATTGCAGGATTACAAGGCCTGCCATATCTGCTGGTAACATCGAGCATAACCATTTTTAATTGGCAGCTGTCAAGATCAGCTCTGTTCTCTCCTGAGTTTTCTTGCTTTTTCATATTTTTAGGCGTTCCAGGGCCTTTGGCTTGCAGTTCCGTAGGAGACAAACAAAACTTATTTTGCGAAGTGGGGGAAAAAAATAAACTGAAAAAGTGGGCCAAAAGGAAAGGAAGGGGGCTCCAAAAGGCTGTAAAATTGTGCAGTGTAAGCCCTATGCTGCATGCTGTTTTCAATCTGCTGTGTGCCAGTTGGAGGCTCTGAGAGAGCGCGAGAGAAAGAGAAGGGATAATGCTGAGAAATGATAGAGTGGCTGTGACCTCCAAGCTCAGCCTGGAAATCCAAGACATTGATTTCACTTAGCATTCCTGCTGAGAAATCCGGCGGAGTTCAGTTGTAATAAAAGAACAAGATTCTGTTCTAATGGTAATGGCGTATGACAGACATATCACTTTGTCTGTCCTCAGCACCAGAGAGATGGGAATTGGAGAAAGGTCACCTGACCTGCCTGAGCTGTTGTGCAAGTGCTGTTCTGAGCTTTGAACCCCAGCCTGGAAGCACAATTATTTATAATACTAAACGATAAAGAAACCTTTATAGAGCCAACAGTAATTAGAATAAAGCTTACACAATAGTGCAATGGCCTGGCTCAGAAAACACACTGGCGAATCCATCACAATGGCAGAAACTGAAGCTTATGTGTTGGAAGTAAACACCTTCATTTGTGTCTGTGTGGACCTTTCTTTACTTTTTCAAAGCTTGTTTGTGTTCAGCAGCTCCAAAAGTTTATTTTGTTTGCTGATTTTTTTTCTTTATATTTAATTTTTCTAACTGTTGTCAGGGAATATGTGTCTTGAGTTTCACAGCCATTTTTAATTTTTTTTTTTTTAAATCCCTATTAGCAATTTGGTTCCTGAAGTTAGTTTGTAGTGATCTTTCTCTTACTGTACATCAGACCTCCACAGATGAATAGTTAATGCTTTAGAAAAGCTTTCAATAGATGCTGTTTACTGAATCTCTATTTTCAGCCCACAGTTTACACTGGCACAGCTTTGGTAATACACTCAAGTGTTTGGAGACAAGGAGACAGCCTTACCTGAGAGTGTGTCAAGCTACTGGCAAACATCTAGGTCACTTCTGAAAATCTGTGGCTTTTTCTTCTCTTGTGTAGTGTTAGTGTGCTGCTCTTTGCAAGGATTCTTCAAAGTCAGCCTCAGCAGCAGATGGAACAACTGTTGGCTCTAGAAATGCTGAGAAGCATCAGGGGGAGCTTGCCAAGGATCATCCTTTAAATCTAGTAAGACTTGAAAACATCCCTGAAACTCCTCTAAGACCTTGGCAAACTCCTGTTTTGGCAAACCTTTTATCAGTGGCCCTCACCAGTTGTTTGAACTGTGCTGGACAGACTACCCTGGCATCTCCTGTCATCTCGCTTGCCTTTCGGCAGATGTGACCTGGAATAGTCAAATTCACTTCCGAGGGTTCTGTACTGTAACTTTTAGGAAGCCATGAAGTAGAGATGCCATTATGCTGTACTGCACACATTCTGTCAAGTTTTGGTTAGGAAACTGAGCTGGTGTCGTACATTCTTCCAAGAAGAAATCCATGCCAGAAAAACTGATTTAAGAAACAGAGCTAGTGGAGCCTGTCCAAAAGAAAAATGCGTGTGTCTTGCGGAAATGGATTTTAACACAGCTTCTTCTTGAGCAGTTTTAAAAACAGCCGGTATGCTAATCATACCATTCAAATTTACCAAGGCCTCCTCCACAACCCGTTTGAAAGGCAACTATCTTTGAAGTTTGCCAAATTGTGCTGGATTTCCAAAGTCTGTCTTAAGCACATTTTGCCTTTGATCATGTAAATGATTGCATGCTGCCCCGTTGGGTGTTCAAGGTGGTTGCAGGCTCCCAAGTAAATAGGAGAGAACAGGCAGAGGTGCAGGTAAGGACTAGGCAGAATAACTTTCCAGCCCATCTTGTGATTCATTTCAAGCCTCTTGCTTGTACAGGGCCATGCACAAGATAAAATAAAACAATGTTGTAGACACTATGTTTATCTGAACAGTGACCTTTACCCTGCTACCAGGACTCTCACTTGATAGCTGCAGTCTTCACTGGCTTCAGATGAGGTGCTTTACACCCTTGCATGAGGACAGCAACTTCACCCTCACTTGTAAACGGTCAGGGCCCTGTCCATTCCTGCCTTTGTTTCTTGCTTTTTATGTGTCATGGATAAATATAGTATCTAGTGCCTGTATGCTGCAATATTCTTTCCATGTAACCTTTCAAGTGCAGTAATTCTGGAGTGAATTTTCAATGTAGCTTGTAAATGTAGCTAAACTATTCCCCATATTTAATGGAGCACAGTGCATTGTCTGTAGCATCTTCTGTAAAACAGGAGCAATTCAGCGTGAAATGTGACAGGAGAGAATTCCTGGGCACTTTTCTTTTAACCTTGTTATGACCTCAGCCCTAACCCTACTCACAGTTGTGTCTCCATCAATGACAAGAGCACACAAATTGTCCAAATCAATTTTTTTTTTCTTCTATTCAAATACTTCTGGTAGTGATGTTACATTTGCTCAGCAGTAGCACCTGGGAGTTGTGACAAGGAAAGGAAATGTGTTTCAGACAAGCCAGAAACAGCAGTAAGCAGCTGGATGTGCACAGTCAGATTCTCCTCAGCTATAATATTCAGACAAACATCGATCTGAATCTTTAACTGAAGAGGGTGCTTTAGTTTCACATTATCTGATCACCAAAGCAGCCACTTCTGATGGAATTTTCTTCACGTCACCTACAGGCAACAATTAAATGGCCTTTGAAAGTTTCAGTGCTGGACAGATTGGCCTTAAGATGGCCAGAGTCTCTCCAGAAGAACTTCTTCCATTTTTGAGGAGTGTCTGCTGATGGTTCTACAGTTGCTGCCACATGCACCATCTGTGTCTTGCATCCTGGTTATAGTATGTGAAGGATAGAAAGGTGTGCTTGCTCCATTCTCATCCAGGGAAGGTCAGAGAACTACAGCTGAGTCCCTGTTGACTTTCTTACCAAGTCCATGTGAGACCAGGGAAAAAATAAAGAATAAGAGCCTTCAGAAATGGGCATTTTAATTCAGACACACCGTAGGCTATGTTATTAGGAAAAATAAGTAAACTATGGGGATCTGGTTGTGGATTTTCCTGTCCCAGTCAAAACTGATGATGGGACTACCTAGTTTTAGTAGGAGAGCTTTCTTAAGATAAAAATATAGTGGAAAACAAAAAGGAAAACATCTGAAGGAAAGAAGAAAAAGGCCCTAAAATGGTAAAAAAGGCCCATAAAACTCATCTCTATGATATTTCCGATTCCACTTCAGGCAAATTGTTGACTTGAACTTCATTTTAGATTACTACCTTAAACAGCCCTATTAAGTCGGGTGCATTTGTCTCCCTTTCTCTCATCTCTCCCTTTCTTATGATGGTGCAGAATGTGGAATTTTATCCTGGGGAGATCGTGGGGAAAACATTAGTCTCCTTTATGTGCACAGCTGCATCAGCTCACTTGCCACATCACTCTGACTATGGCAGAAGCCTGGCTGAAAAGTGGGCATACAGATTCCTTGTACCCTTGTAAGAGCTGCCATTTTTGAACATGTTAAAGGAAAGCATTTAATTTAAATTAAAATATTAAAATGGCTGTGTACAGGTGACCAAAGGGCATGTTTGTGTTGGATGGGGACAAATTCTTATCCCCGAAGAGCAGAAAAGAGGAACCTATCTGAAACTAACCCATGGCACATGTTAGACCCGACATGCTCATGGCAGTCCTTGTCCTCTTTACTGGATGGAGAGCTCAGCAGCTGCTGAAGGCCTGTCCAAGCAACAGGAAATTAAGGCATCCTTTTTTACATTGGAGTACTGAGGTATTTTAGAGTGAAGGACAGCATTTCTCATTAAAATGATGTAAGACAGCGTCCCTGATAAAACATCGAGGCTATATTTACAGAAGTTTTGTCTCCAACATTTGCAAGCTCTTCTGTTTTTGAGAGTTTCCAGGCTGGACACAATACTTTATGTGCCACTGATTTTAAAAAAATCCTTGCTAAATTAATCTATTAATCTTTTCAGCACCGGAATAACAATTAGCACTAGAATATTCTACATCAGTACATCCAAAACATTTTTCAGTGATTGCATTTCCCAGTCCCCTTGCCAGTGCATCAAACAGGTCAGAAATAGCTATCAGATAATCAAGGAAAAGTTTACAGTACAGATGCAGTGATGAGTAGGGAGCTGTAAACTGAGACCTCATCTGTGCTATGCTCTTTCTTCAGTCTCCCTGTCTATTCTTGTAGTTAATAATCTCTTTACCTGGAAGCCTTTCTCATTTGCTGGAGCACAGTGAAATGATGGGTATTAATGGAACTTCATAAGGTGTTTTTCTAAAATAACGAATGTGTTCCAAACAATAAAAGCAATGTTGATAGCAGTATCTAAACAGCAGCAGCAGTAGTAGGGACTTGCACAGCATTCTGCCTGCCTAACACCCCTCCTTACTTTCCTAAAAATAAATGAGATATATGGAGGGGCTCCTAGGATGCTTTTTCAGATTAACTGTCCACAGCTCTTCTTTCCTGCTGTCATGTCTCTCTGGCACGAGCATGTCTCGCAAGCAGAGTTGCCAGGCAGTTAACCCTTGTCAGGCTCAGCTGGCACTTTTTCTAATGAAAACTCAGAAGAAAATATAACAAAAAGGGGAAAAAAAAAACCTCCAAAATCTCTGATCACAAACCAAAAGTGAGATACACAAATCAAGCAAGATTGCTTTGTTCCTGAAAGAGAGGTCTTCAGAAATCAGACAGGGAACAACAGTGTAAAGCAAAGTGGTAAAAAGCAAGCACTGTGTCCTTACTAGTTGACTGCTGTTCTTTGCTGTTAATGCCTTCTACACTTGATATAAATAAATAAAATTGGTGGGGTGGGCAGCAGGTAGTGGTTCTCATTATTTTTGTTTAAATGATCCACATCATTGGCTTCATACTGAACGCCAAGATACTCCAGCAGGCACTGTGACTTTCAGGAGGCTGTACTAAAGTCAGGTTCAATTCCTGCATCCCTCAGTGTTTAGGACTGCTGGGATCTGGCATTTGATTTCTGCTCAGTGTCTTACCCTGTTACTTAGAAATACCTGAGCGTTAACTTCTCAAAAGCTTTTTGACAGAACTGCCCATCTTCTGTCAGTTGGATCAAAGAGCTTGAGTGAGAAACAGCAAGAAGAAACTGGATTAGTCCCAAATAAGAAAACATTGTCACAAAGTCAAAGGTTTTTTAATGCCACTGAGAGAGCTGTTGAGCTGATGTTGCCAGTTGTCCACAAAGTCCTAAAAATAGCAGTAAAAGGGCTTTAGGAGAGTATGCAATCTGGAGCTGCATAATGAAACGGAGAAAAAATTGGATTTTTCTGGTTGCAGTGGTTTTTGCTGATACTCCTTACATTTGGGTGGCCTTGGTTGGTGGGGAGAGTTGAAAAATATTTAGAAGAAGGTCTTTATGCTGAAGGAAGGGAACTAGCCATGAGGAGAAATACATGAAGTTCAGCTCCTGGTATATCATTCTTCTTTGGGGGCTGCTGAGTGTAGCAGCACTGAAAAGATGAGGCACCAATATTTGCTCCAAGTTAAATATAGATAACAAACCAGGAAGTTATGCCAATATCAGATTAATGTATAGTTTCCTTCAGAATATGAAATTCTTATTAAAGTAAAGGTCATCCTTTTTTCCAGAGATTTATTTTTTAGACTCTGAGCTGTTAAGAGTCTCTAAATCAAGGGATATGTTTATTCCAGGAGCACAGGCTTGTGCAAGTGGTAGTAGCGTAGCAATGTACCTACTTCACGGATTAGGAGAGAGCTTGAATTGGAGCAGAGAACTCTCACTCTCCCAGATACTTCTAGAAAGGAACCGGGTACTTCACATCAGGAATTAAATCTTCCCTTTTGCAGCTTCGGATTAAGCGCTTGAGTATTTCATTGTGTGTGTTAATAGTCAAAAAAAAGTGCAGAGGCTGTGTTGGCGGGCCTGTGTAGTGGACAGCAGTGTAGCCACCTTTTACCAAATGTAGAATTCCTTTTCGACATAGAAAGGGAATTTCTGAGGTGATTGAATCAAGTTCTGGTGTGATCAGTCTGACAGCTTCCAGAAACTGCTTGTTTTGTCTGCAGAAGGGTGGTTTGTATCCACGCTACATGCTGGATTTGAAATTAGCTCCTCTTGACATGTTTTCTTGACAGCAAAGAAATACGTTTTGCAGTAAGTATTCCTGTACCCACAGCTGAATGATAATCATGTAACAAGGGAGCTCCAAAAATATTTTAATCTGAAACATTTTAATCTCTAATCCCTGGTAGCTGTGGATAGCTGAAGAGAAGCAAAATTTAGCAGCAGAGTGGAAAAATCTGTTTTATTTTCAAATTCAACAAGACAGTTTCTTTTAGATTAGTATTAACTTTAGATTTATATTAAGTGCTTGGCAAGTATTTCACTCGGGTTTCTCGGAACTACACATCTATTGTACGGAATGCGGTTTGAATTGTTCAGTGTAAAATGAGCTGTTACAAAAGAGGGATTCAGAGACATTATGTGGAAAGCATCACTTTAGCGTACACATATTTTTCAAAGCAGTGTGGCTACGTGTTGTGATTTTATAATGGATAGCTTCCTTAAGGTCCAAGGTCCTGAAGTCTTGTGAGTATGTAAAAATCTCATTTAAACAAAAAGCTTCATGTTGTCATGCCTGAAACGTGGAGATTGGTATAAATGTATCTCAAAGGCTTAGAAAGCAGCTAAGAAAATTAATCTATGAGTTACTATTTTATTCAAGTGGGATTAATTTTCAGTCTCAAATCATAGAAGATTTCATGTTGACACTTCTGCTAAGGCATAAATACTTCACAGCAGAATTAGACTTTTTACTAGTAGACTCTCCCAGTAAAAGTGCTTCAGTAGTATCCAGAGAGAACATTCGGGAGTATCCAAAGAACATCTGAAGCAGACAAGCTGACGCAACAAACCACTTTGGATTTTTGTGTAATTTGACAGGATTTAACATATGAAACCAGTTTAAAATTTCAGTCTCGATCATGTGTCTTTATCCATTAATGCTGTCAGACTGTGAATTCAGATGTGTACTTTTTGTGCTAATGAATGAGTTTAGTTTCTGTTTGTTTCATTTCAAGTTGCCACATTTTTCCCTGCTGCTTTTAAAGAAAATATAAGATATTGCCAGAACTGGTAAAAAAATATTAGGAAAAAAGTGTTTGATAAAAGATTTCTGAGTATCTTGACACACGGAGTGCACGGGGGGGAAGACCATGTCTCTGATGGGAACAGTGCAGAGAAAGTTTTTCAATTTTAAATCATGGTGTTACAGAAGTATTGTAACTTTTGAGTTATTTCATAAGTTATTAGTGTTCCTTCCACTTTTTTGAGTGGCTGTGCCAGCACCTGCTTGTGGATTCGAAGCAAGGGGCCTGTGTGTGTATGTGGAAATGAAGCACAGGAGTTTGTCACAGGCTCTCAGCTGACGTGACAGGCAGTGACATCTCACGTCATGGATCAGCCACATCGTGTTATGTGACTTCCAGCTAACACGACACAGCAGGAGCTGCACAGTGACAAATACAACCCAACATGACATATCCATGGGAAAATTGGCACAAAAAGCTTTCTAAAGTTGAGTTTCAGGGGTGCATTTATTCATCTCCAGAATGCTCCAGAGAAAGCTGTGAAGCAGTGTACCGGAAAAGGGAGTAATACAGTGACAGGATTAGTAAAGCAGCTTTAATTCAGTGTACAATCAGGAAGAAAACATATGTATGTAGCGATTCGGGAGAGTGTTTTTGTTGTGTGGGTTCTTGTGAATTTCTTTCTTTTGAAAGGTAGCTCTCAGGGAGAGCAGTCATTCCAGGTCACTGATTATTTTTATCTTTAGCCATGCTAAGAGCTGTATAGGCTTCAGGTTACAGCTGTAAGTTAATATATTTTGAATTTAGCTTGTTGGTTGCCTCGGTAAATCTTGAGCTCTGCTAATCTAAACTCTTGGCTTTTTTTCTGCTTTGCTTGCAAATCAGAATGACCCCTTTTTGTGCTTATTTCCAATATTCTTAGTCTTCTCTGAAATGATCTTCTTTCCCTTTCTGTGTATTCTCATCCTAGTTTCAAATGTCCACAGAAAACAGAGTCTGCAAATAAAACTCTGAGATTAAGTAATTTATCTCTATTCACTTATTATTTGTCATAAATGGGTGGATAGCCTGTACTTTCAACATTTTCTGTAAAGGCACAGACCAAATTTAGGGTCAGGAAAATTCAACACATTCATACACACAGACCTTGTGCACACTCACACACACAGACTAATGTTGAGGTTAAAAACAATCTCACATTTGGACAACTCACAGCAGTTTTACCAGCATGACATCTGAAATTTCAAATGGATGCAGTATGTCCTGCTACTGCTTTTCCAATGCTGTTGTTCGTCACCCCCAAATGATTGTGGTTCAGTGCTGGGTGGAAGGATTCCCATGATGGAATCTTTTGGGACTCACTTTGTAAATTGCTCTGGGCTCAAGCAGAGCAAAATAATGCTATATAAATACATGTTATTACTGGTGAAGAGATAAAATTATCTTATGCTTACCAAGTGTCCCAGTGTCTTGTCTTGATGATAATTAACTGGTGACATACACGTTGAGTCAGTGCTCTAGGATTTGTGCCCAGAATAAGTCACAGAAACATAGCAGCTTTAGTATAGAAGAAAAGGATGAAGGGGGCTTTTTTTTTTGCCTTTTTTTTTTTTTTCCCCCTTGGTAAGAATTAAAAACTGNAACTGCCCAGAGCTGGCCCTGTTCAGAAAAAGAGAATCAGTCTTTTCAAATTCTTTTTTTAAGATGTCAACTTCCCTCTCATAGACTTCTATGAAGACAAAGAATGTCTTAACATCTGTATTGAAGTCATCATTAAAATAAAAGGAGATCTGTAGACATCAGCTATAAATCATCAAGAAATAGCTCGTGGGTAACCTTTGACACAGTTGAACCTACTTGAAATGAGCTAGAGCTGGATTCACTGCCTTCAGTGAAGCCAGTAGGTGGACTAAAGGTCTCTCTCTCTCTCTCTCTCTCTCTCTCTCTCTTTTTCCATCTCTTACAGTGTTAGCTTCTGGGAGGTGAAAGTGTTCTGGCTGAGTGATGGAAATGCATTTGGATGTGTTCTTAAATAGACATTTGTTATATGTCTGAAAAGAATAGGTTTGTCTTAATAGTGCAGTACTGGGGGATTTGAAAGGTATTTTGTGAGGCAGTTGTCTTCTTTCAGCATTACAAAAAGTATTTTAACCAATTGTTTAGGCTTGAGGAACAGCATGGAGTAGCTATTGTGTGTGGATGCATGCATGTTCTCCAGAATTAATAGGGAAATGGTAGATAAAAATCTGCCTAATTTTACATAATAGAGTTTTGGCATTCCTGTGATCTGACTTCAAATTCCTGCTGAGTTTCTACAGTGTAACAAAAATACTAGTTTGCAGTTGTTAATTTTAATTTCTAAGATGCAAGGTTTTAAAAGGAGCTGAAAGTATTCAGCATCTCATGGGGACAAACTATGAGTCTTACTAATGAATCCGGCAATTAGTGGTTCATTGTGCCTGCCAGCAATTTGGCCCCAATACTGGTCCTGATGGCGATTTCATTTCTGCTGGTGTGAATCAGGAATAGGATCCGAAGTCTGTGCACCAAGGGGGGCTGAATACTTCTTCAGCACTCTTCTGCTTGTATTCTGCATTCAGCAGCAAATAATAATAAAAATAGGTAGGGTAAATATGTACATATATAAATAGATATATACATATATAACATCAATAGTACTTCCTAAACTTAAAGGGTTGCAAATGGTGGTGTCCCCATGCAGTTTCATAAACATGTCTGATGTATGCCCAGTTTGCATAAAATAAATCCTTTTTCATAAGTGAAAGGTTGTATTGTCTCTAATTTTGTAAGAGAATTGAGACAGAGAGGTGACCCTTTGCTTTCTGTAGCCATGTGCTCTTGTGCAAAACACTAGAATTTATATTTGGTGATATTTTATGATAACTTCACAAAGATGTTAGTGGCCACATACAGAAGGTTAGATGAGGAGTGACTCACTCAAATTCACAGAGAAAGTTTGTTGGAAAGTCAGGAACTGAACCTGAGTTGCTTTGGCAAGACCTAAGGAATCAGCAATTTAAAAGGCATGACTGCAACAATTCCCAACCATTCCCAACAGGTGTTCTCTCAAGTAGTTGACCCCACGTGTGGGATCATGGATGGGGTATAAATTCTAAACAAATTCTTCTATGAGTGCAGTGTTTACTGAGGGATCATGTGTTGGCTTTGAACATTCTCTACAGTACCTTAAACTCCCTCCAGTTTCTGCAACTGCTGATTAGATTTCATCTTGCTGCTAAAAGGAGGTGAAACGTAAAGATATCCAGCAAGACTGGGTTGTAAAATCGTTTTGATTTTAGTGATCTAGGATGTTGTTAATAGCATGCAAACATTAAAGACAGATGAGCTTTTTGTTGATAGTTTTCCTTTGAAAAGCTATTAGTTGGAAAAACAAATTGTCAAGCAGGTCATATCTACAGTTGCAAAACATATTTTGACACTTTTGTTGCAGTTGTTTGTATCTATAAATAAATACAGTGTATATTATCTTTGCACTACATATTCATAGGGCTATACTTGCTGCCTCTCTTAGTGAGAAGTCTACCTAGGCTACATAGAGATACCCAAAGTCAGAGAAAGCACAGGTGTTTTTTGAAAAGGAATTTCTTAGCCCCCTGCCTGTTGTCCAAGCTGTTTGAAATCTCTTTTCTTTCAAGGTCTTTGGACTTGTTTCTTCCAAAGTTTTCAACAGCTGGGTTTTGGGGGGGGTTTTGTTTTGTCTTTTTTTCCCCTGAATCTTAGCAACTATGCAGCATCTTTGCCTCTCCTGTCTGACCACAGCAGGAGGAGGGGTCTGTTGCTAATTTGTTTTGATATGGTTTGCTTTGGTCTGTATTCTTTTTGAAATTAATTCCTTTTGCAGGTGTGGGGTTAGAGGTGGTGGTGTGCTCCCAGCGAAGGTGTCATCCACCACAGAGAGGAGGTGGGAGGCTTTGATCAGTGTGGCTTCTGTTTTCTTGTTGTTCATTTAAAATGTTCCAGTTTGTAATGCTGTTTGGCTTTGCAGGTCCTTGTTTTATTTCCTTCCAAGTCTTTCCCCGTCCTTTCAGGTTTTGTTGTTTTTATTGCTGTTCATTCTGCGTAACATTTACTGGGGATTATTCGTTGGAAGGTGGTGACTCGAGGTTCAGTTTAGGCAGCAACAAAATCCAGTCCAATGTCTATTTCCATTTTTTAAACGGACTTGTTATAACTGGGAGAGGCATTAATAAGGACACAACTCCACACGTTCAGTCTTCTGGGTTTTATTGGGACAGAATTATGCAGAAAGGATTAAAAAAAAAAAAAAAATTAACTGGGGCACAGACCACTACAGTTTCTACCCAGCACAACTTCAGGAATACATAACCACAGATCAAACTGTCTGACCTCTGTCTACTTTTTTTGCAACTTCTTATGAAGCAGGTGGACATTTTAGGAGGTTCAGTACAGTATCAAAGAAACTCCCAAACACTGCTCTGAGGAAGAGTGGCTCTGTTCTTGCTTATGACTCAGCTGTTTACTCACTGTGTGAGATTAGGCAAATCATTTAGCCACTTTGTGCCTTATTCTTCCCAGTTGTAAAATAAGGCAAAAGCTGTCAGAGTAATTATGAGCGCTAACTAAATAATAATTCCTATGGTACACTGGAGAAGTGATTTTTTTTTTCCCCCTTTTCCACTTTACTGGTTGCCATGTATTTCAGTGGGGGCAGTTTGGGAGAAGCATTCTTCATAGGAAGAATCCTTTCCCTTCCTTTTCCCCACGATTTTGTGATCCTCTCTAATGATTTTTACTGCACGTAATGTGATTTTCATGGTTAAAATTGTGAAAAATCGGTTGTCATCTTCCCCTGCAGATTTTCAGTGTCTGCGTCAGTCCCTGCTGACCTGTGCCTAAATCACTCCTCCTGCTTAGCCTCTGACTTGAGCCTCTGACCTAAGCACTTCATTAATAGCATTATACCAAATAAACAGGTGCAGCATTGATGTGAGAAATTCAGCTGAACAATAATTAGATGTAAAAAGCTAACAGCAGGACCCAAGTTTGGCATGAAGTACAGATGAGGAGAATCCCAAGTGAATAGTCTTTCTGCACTGGCTCACGTTTTATCTTTACTCAACACGGACCCTTCTCAGGGTCCCTCTCAGGACCACCCTGGAAAGATTTGCTCAGAAGCAGCTTCACTGAGGCTTTTTTTTGTATATGAGGCTGCTGAGTTAAATTTTCACTCACTCAGAGATGCAGAATGGGAAGGAGATTTTTCATTATGAGGTGCAAGTAAACACTAAAAGCTCTTTGTTCCTGCAGTTTTGTTTCATGCTGTACTGCAGATCCTCTTACTGGGTCCTCAGCAGTGTGGTGAGCAGCTCTCGTTTCTGCTGGTTCCGGTCAAACAGAAGAGCAAATGCCCAAGTAGAAGAATAATGGTGATAGGACTAAATAATTTACTTCTGTGTGGAGGAAAACGAATGCTTGAAGTTTGGATCTGGATTGGGATAAGCATCCACAAGTCATCAGGTTTCCCTAGAGGTTGTTGTGACTGAAAATTCATGATCAAGGAAAGTTAGCCTAGAAATCTCATTCTGGCCACTTTCCTCAAACACATTGTGCTATTT
>VZTA01001144.1:0-11807 GCA_013398855.1 Mohoua ochrocephala
AAGAAAAGAAAAGAAAAGAAGAAGAGATTGAGAAAGGTAAATGGAGACATAGGTGCCAGGGAGTAGGGGTGGAGCAGGCAATGTTGGAAAAAGACAGAGAATGGAAAATGCTTCCCAGTGGCCAACCTAGAAGAGAAGTATGCAGGATTGCCCAGATGAGTGTCCTCCTCTGTTTCACTTCTAACATGGTAACTTGATACTTTTCATTAGGGTCTGCACAAAATTGTCTTTGGGTTTTTTGATGTTGGTGCTGTTATTGCTGATGGGACCAATAAAACAATAGAGTTTAAAATAAACTCTAAAGGTTAAGGTGGAAGATCAGCTGCAATGTAGATGCACCCTCAATATTTCTATGGCTTAATCCCCTCAGATTGTATCAATTACAATTAACTTTTGTGTGTGTGTGTGGCTGCTTATGGCGTATGTTACTATTTAGCTCTTCAAGAGTGGTGCTGATGTAGCACATTATGATGTCCCTACAGTTGCACATTTAAAATAAGAAATTGTTGTTTGCTGTGGCTATAGCGATGGCACACTTAAACCTGGAGTTTTAGCTCCTGGCTCAGGTACATATGCAGCCTGCAAGCATGGTTCATGTGATATGCAGTCTACCTGTGACAGCCTGTATCCTTACTAAAAAATGCAGCAGCAGCAGCAGCAGCAGCAACAGCAGCAGCAGCAAATCTTGACTCAGTATAGTCTCTGAACAACTGCATGAAGACAAAATAAAATGCTTTTGCCACATGATAGATTTTTCATTGCATTTGTCCTTGTTGTGGTTTAATCTGGAAGGTAGCTAAACAGCTGTGGGCTCACTTTCCACCACCACCCTCTCCCTGTGTCTCCTCCAGCCTCTTGTGCCCCACATTCCTCATTGGTGTGGCAGTGTGAGGACCTGAAAATTCCTTGACATAGTGTAAATACTGCTTAGTAAAATCTAAAACATCTGTGTATTATCAACATTATTTTTATCCTAAATCCGTGACACAGTACTACACCAGCTAGGGCAAAAATTAGCTCTGTCCCAGATAAAACCAGAACAATATCTACCCTTTATTCTATAGCATTTATGTCATGTCCAAGGTTCCTCTCTTCCCAATGCATCCTTTCCTGTCTTTTGGTACATACACACAGGTATCATTCCCTTAGTCTGAGGGTCATCCCTCTAAAATGTCCATTGAGTAAATTTAGCCCATGACTTTGGGCTTCATCTGTCGTAGTTGACCTTCAGGGCTGGAGAGATGGTGCATGGTATTGGATGGTGTCCATAAGTCCATCCCTCATTCACAAACCCATTTGTGTGTTGCATCTCTTCCTCGATAGCCCAAGGTGCCATAGGCCCACCAAACTACCTGTCTTCCTCCTCCTCTTCTTGTGATAGCCCTGTTGGGGACTAGTCTGCTTCCAGTATTTCTCCTTGTGTACAGGGGCAGATAACACTGGCACAGGTTGGTGCCCCAGTTCAGCCACGGGCTGTCACTTGGCTCTCAGTCCCAGAGACCTTCCCTCCCTGCCATGGGCACTGAGCTCTCTCTGTTGAACTCAGGCCCAGGCCCGGCCCCAGCACATTGCAGAGATTTGTGTCTCTCTGGAGTTATCTGGTGACACCTCATCTTCTCCAAATATTTTAATAAATTTTCCTGGATTCTGCACTTGTTTAGAGGTGAAGTTCCAAAACACTGGAGGTGCCCACTGTCCTAGGTACTTGCCCATCCTATCCCACACTCCCTGCCACTCATAACTATCCAGCCTTGGGGCAGATCCCTAGGTGATGTTCTTACCTAGTTGTGTAACCTTACACAAGACCTCAAACACATTCATGCGTGATAGCAATGCAGAGGTGCTGGTTTGGACACCCTGGGGATGCTTCCCAAGAGCTGTTATGACTCGCCTGGAGAAAGGAATGGTGGCAGAGGGTGTCATTCCCATGGATGGGCTCTCGGAAGTGTAGTTAAGGGTCATTCCCAGCAGGAACCTCCTGCCGTGCAGGCGCAGTGGCGATGCCGGGTGCACACACTGCCTCAGTCCTGCCAACAAGCATCTTATCATATCAAAAACCTGTGTTACAAAGTACAACATCATGATCTTGATGCAGAGCTGAGAAACAACACAACAGGGAATGCACACAGCAATTAAGATGTTACATAATGCAACTCTGAGAGCACACGACAACCCTGAGATCGAATAAATCAACATTGTGATCAGCGACTATTAAACCAGTACAACTAATTGCTTGTAATACATTTGTTTTAACACGTCAGAACTGTGGTTATCTTAACCATTCACACCCCATGGGTTGGGTGCCAAAAGGGACTGCTGTGGTTTAACCCAGCAGGCAGCTAAATACCACACAAACCACTTGCTCACTCCCCTGTCACCAACCCAGGATAGGGAAGAGAATTGGGGGTGAAAAACTTAAACTTCACCCGTTGAGATAAAGACAGCTTAATAGCCCAGAAACAGGTGGGGAAACAAAAATAACTATCATAACAAAATTGGAATATACAAAACAAGTAATGCGCAATACAGCTGCCAGCCACCTGCCAGTATCCAAGCAGTAGCCCCCAGCCAGCTTTATCTCTAGCTGATATTAGTCAGCTTTACACGATATAGTAAGGGATATCTTTCAGTCAGTCAGAGTCAGCTACATCACCTGTGTCTCCTCCCAGCTACTCGTGCCTCCCAGCCTCCTCGCTGGTGGTGTGGTGCGAGAAACAGAAAAGTCCTTGTCTTAATGCTTAACACTTCGCCCATCAGTGTGTTTTTGACATCATTCTCATCCTAAATATAAACCACAGCATTACACCATCTACCAGGACGAAACTTACCTCTATCCCACATGAAATTAGGACAACTGTGTACTGAAAGGACAAGCTTACATCATGCCATTTAGAAACTTTCCCACATTTTTCAGACTGTTTGGGTGATAGACAAAGACTTGAGATTTCAAAGTTTCACATTACTTTGTCATTAAACATATGTTTTAATAAAGTCTTTCTGCTGAGCTGATACACTACCAGTGTCTGGTGAGGGCTTAAAAAACTAAAAAACGCTTTTCCTAAACCAAACACAGCTAAAATATAGAACTTTCTTTACATTGCGAACGAACTCTAGATAAAGCAGTAGCTCCTTGATTTTAAGAAAACTTTGGCAAAAAAAAAGGTCAATATAATTGTTTTTAGAGGAATTTTGTCATTTCAGTGAGATGAATAAAAGTGTTATTCACTCCTATAAAAATGCAAGGCTCACCAATTAAAAAAAATGTTAGATGATATGATAGGGAGGACTCGCCAATAGGTGAGCGAAGGATTAGAAATGTAAATGCGTAGATAGATAAAGCCAACTGAACATACTAAATTTGATAGTAAAAACCTGCATATTACCTGGGCTTCACGGGCAGAGAAACGTATCACATCCGCTTTAACCAGTTCACTCATGTCACAAGCAGTCCAAGTATTCCCATTGATGCAATGCCTGCAAAGCCCATTTGATAGCTGGGTAAATGTTTAAGCAGTAAGTTTGTTTTGAGCTCCCTGAAACAGAGGCTACACTCCTACTTCTAGTATGTCTGTATTACTATAAACCCTGTATCTGCATGTAACTCAGCCTTGGAAGAATGACAGATAACAAGAACAATATTAGCGACATAAAATATAGGAATAGAATACACAGAACTAGTGGGTAAAAATTTGCACGCAGTTCTAGGCAGAA
Organism: Mohoua ochrocephala; assembly: GCA_013398855.1. Taxonomy (NCBI): domain Eukaryota; kingdom Metazoa; phylum Chordata; class Aves; order Passeriformes; family Acanthizidae; genus Mohoua; species Mohoua ochrocephala. The sequence goes on from VZTA01001144.1 coordinate 3,712, forward strand.
AATCTTCTGTGGCATCTTATAGAAACAGGTATTTAAAAGTTTGTTCCTACAGTTTCCAACACTCCTGTAATTCCAGGAGCAGTCAGAACCATTAGAATGTCAATATAAAGGAAAGTATGGAGAGATCCAGGAGATTAGGTCCACGTCAGACTTCTGTTTTATTCAGAGGTTTGGCTTCCTGCCCTCTGTTCAGGCAATAAATTGGCTGTAACAGAGCTGCTTCTAGCATTCTGTTCGGTAGAAGTATCCCAGCAGAGACAAAAACACACAAAATAAGGTAAGCAAGAGTGGAAGATTACAGCAGGGCTAAATAATTTAAGATTATATTATCAGACTGCTTGTTGAGATTCTATGAAATAGCAATTTTTTCAGTTGTCTTTAAAGTTTTCTTTAAAAATCTCTTAATCTAATTTATGTGCATTTTTGTGTATTCCTGTGTCTAGTTTAGATGATAGATTTTGTAAAATCTGATTTGAGAGGCACTATATATATAACCTAATTTTTTATTAGCTATAGGATGCCAAAAATTCTTTTTAATCCGCTGTTAAATTGGAACAAACTTGGAGGAGTTTCTTACTATCTTTGCTAGCAGGACTAACAGCTGCAACCCAATACACTCAACAAAAACAGTTCTGACCCTGTAAGGATCTTAGACATGTCTCGTTATGAATTTATCGATACAGTAGGAGATAATATTTGGAACCTACCACCATGTGAATGAACTCCAAAATTTTAAATGTTGTTTTCATGTATTGTATTTGATTTAATTTAATTTCCTGGTCACACGTGTCTTGGGCTTAAATGAAGGTGAGAGTGATGGTTAAGAACAAACGATATCACTAAGGGGGCAAGAGAGGTTATATAACAGATTTTCTTTGCTGTCTTCATATCAAGGAATTCATATAATCTATGTAGTAGAAAAAAATTTCAAATTTCCTCTGCTTTTAGTGGCATCTTGTTGTCATTGGCCATAAGCATACTCACTAGTGTCTGGTTTCAGCAGTTTAAAGAGCTTTAATTCCCTTGTACGTAGCTTAGATGCAAAATGAAACAAATCAGATCCAAGTTTCCAAGACAGTGGTTGATGCGTCTGCAGCCAAGAACAATATCCAGGTCTTCCTAGTCCTCTTCAATGTATACCTTGCAGAAGAGAGAAAAGAACTGAAGAAATAGGTGTGAAAGACATTAAGATACAGAAATCAATATAGGGAGATAAATACAGCATAAAAAAACTATGACAAAGAATGAAAAATGTGGACATGGCTGACATCCATATAAGAACATGTCATGACAAGAAAGGTTTATTGAAATGGGAGCATTTATATGTCACTCAGTCTTAAGGAATATATGAGGCATTTCAAGGTGTGAAAGCTTCTGTTATTTATTGTGGGGAGCATTTATTGTTCAGGAAAGCCAACAGAGGTGAAGTTCTACCATAGACTTTTCTATTTCCTACTTGTTTAAACAGGACAAAATAATTAAACTTTAGTACAGTCCTTCAGAACATCAAGGTTACCTGGTCATCATTCATCACAGAAAGTTTCTTAAGAATTTATCCACTTCCTAAATATATTTCTGAAAATATCTTTGAACTGTTCTGCCCTCTTCAGGAATTCTTCAGAGTCCCGACCTGTGAACATTCTCCTTTTCTTACAATTGTGAGTGTAAGTAATGCAGGTGCAAGACTCTGAATATAGATAAAAATCAGGAATTGGGATCTTTAGAACTTCTGATCAAGAGCAGCCAAACTAGAATTACACTTGTTTTCAGTAGGAATCTTGAGTAAGTGATTGTCTGTTTTTGAGCCTCATAAACATAGCAAAATCTTAATGCTTTGTTAATGAACATCTACAGACTTACATCTCTCGAGATCCACAAGGTGGTATTGCTGTCCACACACACCACAGAGCCCGATTCAGGTAGAAGTTTCCAGAGACCAGGTTCCAGTTAGGGCCTAGTGGAAAAACACAAAGAATAATTTCTGTTGTTTAGAATGCTCAGTGATAAAGCAGTTCCAGCAAGATGAAGAAGACCCAGCCTTTTCTTTCTACCTCTGACTACAAGTTATCAGACACTTAAAACACGAGGCCTATTTACTAGGAAGAGCAATCCCATATAAATGTGTTTCCCTTTTCAGTGACCTAACTGAATGTTGTTATAGCTAGAGTTGAAGAGAGTGAATAAGAGCCTTAGTTGTCCCTTTTAGTCTAGTAACAAGAGAATTGCCAGGGACAGAAGTCTTTCATTTCATGTAGACATTTATTATGAAGTTTTGCATCAGGGAAGTGAACCAAACCAGAAAACAGAACTGCCCTACGCTTCCTTGAGTGAATTTACAAGCCGTTACACTTGTGTCAGAGCCACGATCTCTCTGGCCTAACAGATATTTAGTTATTCTGTGCAAAGCCGCATCGGGCTAAAATTGTGCCCGCCTTCACTTGGTTCATTCACCAGCACACCAGACAGAACTGAAGCTCGTTGTTTTCTTTGGTCTGCACTTGCCATAAAGACTTGTCATAAACAGGTGACTTCAGGAGAGCATGTAGAGTTCGGGCTTTCTGTTTCCCTTTCTTCAAACCAAAGTAAGGTCCTTAGCTTTTCTGAAATGCAGTGATTTAACTTGCAACTTCAGGATACCTTAGTAGCTGCCTGAGTGGTTTCACCATCAAAGTAGTTTACATTCTTAGACATCGACCTCTCCTTCAGTTATCTAACCTAACTGATATTCCTTAATAATTATAATATATTCCTCAAATTTCCAAATTCCAGTCCTCATTTCTAAGGCAAGATTTCCTGAACCTTGGTTTAAGAGTGCAATATACCTGCATATACCTCTGAGAGCCAGATTATGCTGTTTTCAAGTTAGCACCATTTTCAATCACTTATGAAAACTGTGACAATTATCTTCCACTGTATACAGAAAATGAATGTGATTTTTCAATTCAGTTAGCAAAATGTAGCTAGCTTCCTATAATTGACAAACATAAAGAAATCGAAGTCACAAACACTGCTTATGCCTTATCTAAGGGGAAGTCTTTCAAAATATATTCCTTCAACACAACTGTGTTATCCATGTTAGAGTGCATCTTAGTGGAAGTTTAGAATAGTTAACTAGTTTACCATCACTGGAAACACACTGTTTTTGCTTTGCAAGACAAAGCCTTGGGTCATGCAAGCAGTCAAACATTTATTGAGTTTATCTTCTTCCATTAGCTGTCATTTATCAAAATTATATTTGAAAACTTGTTACTCAATGGAAACACAAAGTATTGTGACGAATTCTAACTCCTACCTTAGGCCTGGAAGAGGAAGTCAACTGAGGTCATCGTCATCGGTATTTCTCGAGTGCCTCTGCGATGCTGCTCCGCTCAGGCTATGTAAAGCCGTATCAAGTGCCTTGCCGTGGAGGACGGTCTGTGGACAAGCAATTACTGCTTAAAAATGCGAGACCAGCTCCTGGAAAGCCAGGTAACTCTTACCTGAGTGACAGGTATGTCTGTAATCTTGAAGAGAATATTCCAATCCAAGGCAAAGTCCAACTAAATTAAGCATGTGGAACAGTTTTGTATAATGCTGTCAAAAATAAAAATATTTAGTGAAAACAAGACTCCAAAAGCTGTCTTTAAAATAACCAGAACAGAAATACTCCTTAAAATACTGACATTAGATTTTTCACACCACCATGTTCAGACCAGTAATTCCTAATGTACAAATGTACCTCCCTGGAAAAGAGTGAATGACATAAACAGACCTGCCAACAATTTTAGTTTGGGCACTGCACTAGTTCTTGTAATTCTAGTTATAAGTAGAATTCTTACACTATAGCTACTACAATATACAATTTTTAAAAGGTTTGCTGTATCGATTATTGTAGTTGTTGTCCTGTTGCTTTTTAGAACAACCCATCTTTTTTTCTGGAAGCCTGATCACCAGTTGCCTTTGAAGAGAAAACCTTTGTCCAACCATAAATGAGCTATGCATGTAATCAAAGTCCAAGACAGAACATGTCAGATGTGCCGCTTCTGGAGGGTGTGACTCAGGCCATCAGAATGTGCATCATCCTTCTCTCTCATTGTGTGTGGAGAGCCTAAACAGGCTGGAAAGAAAGCTTCCTGGAAACAACGCCATTTTTTCAAAATATTTGCTTAAATACAGATGTTCCAGAGGAGCTATCTCATTATAAAATAAGTAACAAAGTTTTTGGTGAAGTCAAGCATTCCTAAAACATTATACCACTGCTGGTGCATTCTGCATATCCTGTTGTTTTGCTTGCCTAGCAAAGACAGGATTTTTTATCTTGCAGCATACCCTGGAGGTCTATGTGGTCTCAGAAATATCTTAACTGCATTTGGAAGCATCAAACCTCTTCCAGTAAAACAATTTTCAGCTGAATATAATCAAAATTGTGGCTTACAATGTTATTCTGTAGGTGTCTGACATCCAGGTGTCTGGACATACATTCTTCTGACATCCAGAACAGCCCAGTTGTGTTCAGGAGTGAAAGGGAACAATTTCCCTCCTGGCAGCTTTTAGCTGGAAAGACCTGGGGTTTTTTGTTTTATTTTCAGTAAGAGATGTCTGATCCCCAAAATAAATGCTGCTGTTTTAGGTAGCCATATGCTCTCTAACCTAAAAGTCCTGTTTATACCCAGATCCAATTTTCAAAACGCATAATTGGGAAACAGGCAAGTACTTACCTATGAAATACAGGAAACTAGTCTATAAACAGTATGCTGCAGAGAAACATTCCCTACTTTACCTCTTCTTCTCTTCATAATGAAACTTATAACTTTATTTTTCATATCTCTACATTCAAAGACTTCTGTGAACAACGTTGCTTTGGCTCAGGCTTCCCACAGAGTTCCATTGGCTCCTCTAAGTCTACTCGTCATTCACCAGCCAACTGCAAATGTAGATCCACTCTCACATGTTCAAATTCATCCCCTCCCTATTAGTCTTTAGTCTTTTTCAACACAGCTATCTGCGTGTTGTCTACCATTCCTCTTCTTTACACTGTCCCTCAGGCTCTTGGGTTGGAAGCTATTTTGTCAAACTCAAGTTTTCACGTGTTATCTCTCTGAAAGGTTGAGATACATCTTTTCCACTCACTGACATAACCTTCTAAGCAAAGAAATATTTCTTTTCCTTCTTCACACTGACATCAAGCCCCCAAAATACCTGCTTAAGCCCACTGTGTAACTTCTAGTATATGTTGGCTATACTGCTCATAGTTAAAATATACATAGATTATCAAGTAAAGATTGTCAAAAATATGTGCTTAATCTTTTTGTAATGAAATGTTGGCATTTCTCTGTTGATAATAAAATTAATTACAACTCATTTTTTATTAGTGTTTAGCCTGCAAGAAACGGTGAAATGTTATATACTAACTGAAGATTCAAAAACAGTGCATTTTGACATAGATGAAGAAGGTCATCATGAAATATCTACCAAGGATTCACAGTCCTGTGAAGGTAGTGTTCTTTATGTACTAAAACTCACCAACTGTATGTAGAGTACTCGGGACATTTTAAAATGTACTATGATGTGTAATATGTCCAGCCCTGGGCCCTTCACTCCAAGAAAGACATTGAGGTGCTGGAGAATATCCAGAGAAGGGCAACAAGGCTGGCGAAGGGTCTGGAAAACACACAAGCTGTGAGGAGCAGCTGAGGGAGCTGGGGTTGTTTAGCCTGGAAGAAAAGAGGCTCAGGGGGGACCTTATCACTCCCTACAACTGCCTGAAGGGAGGGTGTAGCCGGGTGGGGGTTGGGCTCTTCTCCCAGGTAACAAGAGACAGGATGAGGGGAAATGGCCTCAGGTTGTGCCAGGGGGGCTTTAGATTAGATATTAGGAAAAATTTCTCTACTGAAAGTGCTGCCAACCTCCGGAACAGGCTGCCCAGGGAAGTGGTTGAGTCACCATCCCTGTAGAGATTTAGGTGTGTGGATGTGGTGTACTTGGCAGTGTCAGATTAGTGGTTGGATTCAATAATCATAAGGGTCTTTTCCAACCTCAATGATTCTATGATCCTGTTCTCTGTAGACATAACATTATACTGGATCTGTATGAATATTGATAATGATACAAGAAACCTTTTATCCTGATTTACAGTAGGTATGTAATATACCTAAGATTACATTGTTCACGCTCATTTGACTTCGCGGGAAGTCTAGACATTTAGCGCTAAAGAGAGAGAAAGGAAAGATAATCCTCAAGAACAGGTGCAAAATGGAGAAAATTACAGCATATTTTGGAATTTGTGTGGTTATTTTATTTTCCTGGAACTCTTTTGTCTCAAATGGGGCTTCTCTATTTGACACGAAAGATGTTCTCACAGCTATCATCATGTGAACACTTGTTAGAGGATGTAATGTTGGTAGAGAAGAGTTAAATAATATCAAATGCAATTATTCTAGAATGATGTAATTATTCTAGAATGGTACAATTACCAGAGATGCACAAGTAGGAAAAAACCCAATAAAACATATTTTTAACAAAAACACAGGAAAGAGTTGAAATCTTTAAGTTAGCTCTTGAATTACTAAAACTTTTATTCTATTAAATTGCAAATAATGACAGCTGCACTGTCAGGTACTGATAAGGTACTTAAGTGTGCTTTATACCTTTTTCAGTATCTTTTTCTTGATAACTCCATAGAATTTTGAAGTCACTCAGACAATTAGTATTGTTTATTTAGGAACAGAACCAAAACCTGTATAGGTATACAATGGAAGCAGTCTGTGAACAGACATGTAGTCTGACAAGCCTCATGTAGAAGATAGTGATATTCCTAGAAAACAAAAAAAAAAAAAAAGGAAATTCTGTGTAATATTACTGTGCACACAAGCACCACAGACATATATTCATGATGCAGTAAAGACAACATAATATTAGGAACCAGTTGTGACCAGGATGTTTGTGATTTTGACCTGAAGTGGGTGATGTTTTCCCCAGCTGACTGGCTGCGTGATTCAGGCTGATATTAGAGCAGCCAGAAACCACCTGCTATGGTTACCTGTTACCTCCCAATCTCGTGCATTTCATATTAGGGTCCTCACTTTCACTGCCAAAGCACTTCAGGCTCCTCTTCAATAGCACACTAGGTTTTACATCTGGTCACCAACCTCTTGTTTCTCAGGTGCATTCTCTGCAGCAAAAGATAATTGAGCAATCAATACACTTTTTAGACTCAGCGTTCAGACTTCAGGGTACCTGTTCACGAGTCTAACTGTACGGCCCTCCAGGGTTAAATGAATTCAGAAACCCTCAGGAAAAGAAATCTGATGTCTGTTGCTATTACACACTCCTTCTGAGATTACGTTTCAAAACAATTCTTTAAATCATTTGTATTCTTTTTAAATTTGAGGAATGTAGCTCTCTAATTCCACATATTTGTTATAAATACCTTCTATTTTAGATATTGCGTGGTTAAGTGTGTTCACAAGGAATGAAGCAGCAGTTACTGATAAGCCTCTCGTGGAAATAAAAGGTATCATCTCTTTGTTAGAGTCTGGTTTTGAAGATACGTGTGAGAGTAGGAAATGAAGGTAGTATTTTACACGTAGACTTCGCATTAGAAGTAACATATTGTACCAGATTTTTCACTTAGCTCGTGTTACTGGACAGCTCTAAAATTAAAAGAGCCTTTCTGTGTTCCATAAGAAGAAATCTTCAAAGTTACAAAATTTTCATATTAGGAGTAGTGGCTTGGACTGAACACAAAAGCATCTAAGGGAATATATTGTGCGCAAACTAGAACACACAATTTGTTTTGCAGAAAAATGTGGGTGTTGTATTGCTGGCATGTGAGTCTTAACTAGCCAAGACCTGTTTTAGCAGGATGGGAAAACAAAAAAGAAATTAATATGAAGAAAGAGGAGGCACACTTCTGCAACTTTCATATTGTACACATAAGAAATGATTGCGAAAATCAAAGGTATATTAGTTCAGGTATTAGAGTGGAAGAAAAACACACTCTAATTCCAGCCGTTGAGGGCTCCTGTAACCAATGAGAACAAATATCCATCTGGTCCAGTACTGCACCGTGAAGAAGGGCCAAATGAGGATTTCTAGGGAACAGTATAAAAATACTG
>VZTA01001145.1:0-11795 GCA_013398855.1 Mohoua ochrocephala
AATTTTAAAATGCAAAATTTAAAGGAAAATAGTTTCAGATGAACAAATTTTCTGTCACATGAACAGTTAATTCAGAATTTGATGGCAGTCACTTTACTGTCCTTACTACACATAATTCCCATTTAGAAAAGCCTTAACCCTAGAGTTATAGTAGAAGAAGCAGTGCTTACTTTAGTATTTTTTTCCTTAATCCAAGAGAAATCTCCGTAATTAGAATTGACTGCTTTTTAAAAGAACAGAAATGGCAAGTGGCTCTATCTTAAATTAAAAGATCTATTACCTTTGGTCTTCTAATTCTTCTCAGCAATGTGTTTTCTCAGGAGGCACTTTCTCATCCTTATGAAAACTAACTTACTGTAGGTGTAGAGAGAAAAACACATCATTGGATTTATGTACTAAGAGACTGGATAGGGAAGATATATATACAAGTTTAGAGAAATGGGGAATAATTGCCAAGTATGTCATGTCTGAACATATTCTTAAAAAATATCTGTAGCATAAGATGTACATCAAATAAGACATTTTTATTGAAGGCTAAATTTTCATTCCCTCATGCAAATGGGACATAAGAAAGTAAAAAGGAGAGATTCACAATTTCTACATTCAAGAGTTGGATGCCTAAAAAGCTTAGAGGCACTTCTGGTAAACCACAGCTTTGTACAGCCATACCACAGAAACCCTCATGGCCAGCAGTAAAAAGTGGTATAGAGTGCCAGGATATCATGGCATGTATATTCAGTTAACTTCATTCTTTTTGCTCCTAGGATAGTATTTGTTTCCTGTTTCCTATAAGCTTAACACTTTTAGCATCACTCGGTTAGGGCCCCTTTCTGTCCTGCTCTCCATATGGCTATGGCTTCAAGTCTGGACCTCAACAATCCTGATTTTGTATGCTCCTCACTCTTCTGTTTCCTAGACAGACAAGAAGCAAATGCCTGCTAGATGATTTGGGATTTTCCGAGACCTGTTGTACCCTGGAATCGGTGAACACTGGCAGCATGTGCAACAGGAACAATGCTGGAAGCTATCTGTTGGCTGAAGCTTTGGTTGCAGTCATTCATTTAACAGTAACCAATACCATTTGTCTAACCACTCATAGCATTCAGTGGATGCTATGTACCCCATACTAAAAAGACCTGTATCCACACCAGTCCAGCTTTCTTTTACCCAAAATAAATAAACAAACAAACAAATAAATCAAGAAAACTCTCCAAAAAACAAAAACCCAACACTTTATGAAAAGAAACGTTGCCCAAATGCAAAAATAATTATTTCACTGGTCCCTCCTCCAAATGCTTAGTTTTATTCATTCTGACAATTATTTCATCTAGGTATTGTAATAGCTTCTGTATTTCAATGACTTCTGCTTTTCAGACTTGTATGTATTGCCCTTTAAAATTATACCATATGACCACACGTTGGCATCTGCTGGAGGGATTTTAGAAGTCATCAACAGGCCAGATAGCTTATGGTTGCTGAACACAAGGTATTTTGACTCTCCTGACTAATTCCATTTATTTCAGCAGAGCTGTGCCAACAGTGAATCTGAGCCCTCTATCTAAATTTAATCTGTTCATTACCTCCAAAGACTATTGCAAATAAATAGGCAATCAAGTAGCTAGAAGGACAGAAAAGAGGGATATGGTGCATAATAGGTAACCTCACAGAAGAGAATCAAAGCACTGATTCCTTTCCTTCCAAACAGCAGACAATAACAGTTCAAACTAATCACATTTCAAATTTTCTTTTCTACATTTGATACTCTGGGGACTTTATTCCGCTCATTCTAAATCAGCCCCTTGGTAATTGACTTCACTGATAACTGGATCAACCGGCAGGTAAGAGCTGGATTGGGATCTGTCGAGCACAAAGCTCTCTGCTTTGCACAGCAGTGAAAGCTGCTCGACGCTGACACAGTGTAAGCAATTGCTAGGAAAGGCTTCAGATGCCCTGAAAATGTATTTTACCTTGAACTGGTAAAACAAGCTCAATCTTACCCAGTTCTTGGCTTCTTCACTCCTGCTACATTTAGAGTGACACTTATGAAATAGATATCTTTCCCTAGGGAATGAAGTTAAGAACAATTCAGTTTACAAACTCTAGGCTAAAGAAATCCTCTCTGATAATGCTTCAGAGTAAGGACTGACTGGGATGTCTTTTTACCTGAAGTACACAATTCACCTCTACACTCCTGTGGACTCCTGCCACCTGTCTGATATTTTCCAGTCATTGCCAAATAGGATTCTATGTATTTGGAAAATTTCAATAGACATTGCTGTTTAAAAAACTTTCCAAAGACATAGTTGAATGTGTCTCTGGGTCAAAGGAGAATCTTATCTCACTATGGTTTCTAAATCTGTGAGATTTTCTGAGGAATGGAGTGTTGAAATCTGATTGCTGAGGCTGTGCAATGAGAATGAAAGATAAAGAGTAAGATTAAAGATGTTTAAAGTTCAGATATATCATTACTACCTTTCTCAGCACATTGACATAGGGATTAAATACAGTTTTTCGGAAAAGCGAAAAAAATAATTTCAATTGACTCTAGTCAGAATTAGGCAATGTAAGGATTGTTATCCTCACACATAAAGTAAGAATATTCTACAATGAAACAGAATAGTCCTTGAAGTAGGATATTTAATAATGATGCTAATAACAATAACAATAATAATGATAATATCATGCCTAAAAGTGCCTGGTTTTGATCAGACTTTAGAATTTTTAATCTATTTATTCATTTATTTTAACTCTTCAGCATGTATTGAATTTTGGCATCCTGGTGCTGCTGTCTCTGTCTTCAAATTGTTCTTCAGAAAGTGTATTTGTTTCCCTCTGTCCTCATACTAAATATGCGTAGTGCCATATGAAGCTCTTCCATCTTACAACAGTAATGGATTTCAATCTCTTGATGTGGGGGCACAAACTCCTGCTTTACTCGATCATCTTGGCCAAACCATTTAGTATTTGGGAGGTCACATACATGACTCTGACATATGGCTAATGACCAAAAAAAGTATTGAAGTTCACTGGAAGAAAACCATAACTCTTGTCAGCTGCAGCCACTCTACAAACCTACAGCGTAAATGTCATGAATAACCCAGAGGGGAGGGGCAGGCAGAAGAACAAACTCAAAGTGCCCCAGGTTTATGCAGCATTTTTCTTGAGCTAGTATGACTTTTATTCATAAGGCTATTAGATAACCTAATACGGGTATTTGATCCTTTGAATAGTTCTCATTTTTTGCCTAATTATTACTAATGGAGTTAATTCCCTGCCCTTCCCATGGCTGTTTTTAGCAGTTAAATACTCAATAAGAAAAGGTGTGGGGAACAATTGAGGAGGAAAGCAGTGAATTGTAAAAAGGGAAGGGTATTTTAGTCTAAAATACATTTGCATTTCAAAAGATTAGCGTAAATCATGTGTGCTTACCAGGCATTTGCTTTTTAAAATTTAATTAATGCTAGAAAGACACTTTAAGACATAGTGCTCTAAAGGTGCTTGGAAGGAAAAAAATTGTCCCCCAAGTGTCTGATGTGAAGAGCCCCTAGGTGACACTCAGAGTAATGCACTTTTTGAGCACTTAAATTTACTAGTGTCTTTCAGTGCTTCATTAACATAATTCGACACAATTATAGATATAAACACTTTATAAGCACTCAGTACTAGGAGTATCAAAAAATTGTTGATCTCCATCAGTTTATACTGAAAACAAAAAGCTCCAGCACAGCACTCCAATAAAGGCTTAGAACTCTTCCATACTTATCGATAGCATTCAAAATGTGCCAAAGAGAAAAAAAAAAGAGTCTTTCCCACATGTTCTCTGGATAAATTCTTTAAAGATTTTAAACATCCATGTAGCAGGCTACCTAAAACAATTAAAATTGTATGAAATGAACAATCAGATTTACTTAGTCCTGCTGTTTACTAACTAGCTGCAATGACTAAGTAAGTCAACAGTGTTTGAGGGAAAAGGAAAACCAAAACTCGTTCCATGAAGAATAACAATCATCACCTTATCTATCACATTCACATGTTAAATCTTCTGGAAAAGGATTAAGAATACACAGGCTGGTCTGTAGTGCAGGCCCAAGTCACAGTAATTAAGGTGAAATTGAGTGCAGGTATGGCATGTGGCACCATACCCATAGAGTTTTTTCTGTTTATGCTCCTAACGTAATGGAAAAAAAATTTTGGAAAAAAAAAGCCCACATGCAATGTGCTGTTTATTTTCTTGATGCAGTTAGTGAGGCCTCCACATGCCTTATGCACTTCCGAGCGCTTCTTCAGAAGAGCAATGCTGTTCTCCCAGAAGGTGCTCTTGAGGACAGGTTCTGACAGGCAGAGTTTGGCCAGCAGTGAGCCCACGTCAGCTGCCTGCACGCACTCCATTTCTCATCTGAGCCACGCATCCAGGCTTGGTGCTGAAAGTTCCTTCTCTTCAATGGGGAAAAGAGCAACAGCACAAAGCTGAGCTCTGCTCACAGAACACTTCAAGATCACCTCCGCCACTCTTTTGATCCATGGATTTTCTTTTAATGGAAACCGTTTTCAATTACTAACTTTTTGATTAATAATTTCTCTGCAGTCCAAAACTTCAGATCAGGGTGAGGACTAAGTAAACGCATAGTAAAAGGATCTGTTTCTAAAGACTGATTTGAAATAAAATTAAAGAAGGAAAAAACACAGGGTTTTTTTTCTCTTTTTCCTTTTCTTCATATTTATAATTTAGCATGCATTTACTCAAGTCAAAGGCTGTTTTGCAAAGCAAGTGAAGCACATAAACCTTGAAACATACTATCTCTTTTTATATGTGGTAAATCAGCTAAATTTATGAATATTTCACCTGACAGTTACATTAATCATCTTAATACTTCACAATATTTTTGCCAGTAAAGTGGAATGACAATCGATTGCACTAAAGACCAGTCATCACGTTAAGAAGATATTATCTATGTAAGCTAAGAAAACAAAGAATGTGTAAAAGGTGACATTTTTCAGGTGACATTTTCCAAAGTCATCACTTACTTTCACTAGGCTTAGCACCTAACTGCTTTTGAAAATAACCCATTAGAAATTCTCTATTTACCTTGTTAAGTGCTGGAAGTGGGTTCTTGCAGGATCAATCCATTTTGGTTTAGGATATGCCTGATTTTCCTTGAAATTACGTCTGTCATGTGCAATTGCTGAAACATTGCTTGCTGCACTCAGACTAGAGCATCTCTTCTTTTACGTCTGGAATGAGACTGGGAGTGGTGTATAACTGAGGAGCCTAAAAAAAAGAGTACAAAATGGCTCTGAAAAAAAGGCACCAAAAGAATGAAAGAAAATTGGTGACAGTAGGAATTTAGGATTATCTGAAAAATCAAACCAATTTTTAGGCATCTACCAGTAGAGACTGCAAAAACTGCCTTCCTTTCTCTGTCTAAAATTTTCCATCTACCAATTTAAGACACTGTTGCAGCAAAGCACCTAAACATTGCTTAAATCCTCTTGAAGTCAGAGGGATTTAAGAACGTGAATAAAATTACGTGCATACTGAAGTACTTGGCTGGGCTGGGTTGCATTGTTGAATTTGGCCATGGACAATTTTAAAAGATTACTCTAAGACTGAAATTGTTATCTGTAATTTCCTTGACAAAAGAAGATGTATTCTGCCTTTCTTTCTCTAATACATTTGAGATAAATGGGAGAACAGAAACAGCTAAAATTGGTTATTTTACAGGGGGAGAGAGAGAGAGTCTCCAAGACAAAAAATGCAAGCCGATTTTTACTTCTTTTGGATAAATATATATTCGAGGGTCTCAATCCATATTTTCTAAAGCCAATATCTTCACAGTTAAGAGTTCTGTCACTGTCAAGTTGTGCACTACGTCTCTCAAAGTTTTGCATGTTGCTGTGAAAAACACTCATTGTCAGAGACATTTAAAAGAACACAAACAACCCACCCTTTTCTCTCCTGAATTCAACTGCAGTTGAGGAAAAGTCTAAAACTATGACTCAAAAAGCGTCAGCCTCACCACCATCTAACCACAGAGGCATTTCTTTGTTTGACTTAGTCTAATTCCTCTAGGATCTAGGAGTCTGCTTCAGAGCATGTTCAAAACTATTCCAGTTTTAGCAGTTCATTTAGTTTGTCTTAAGCTTGATTGGAAACCAAAAATTATGCAGAGAATATCTTAAGTCCTGAAGGGTGCAATCCAGGGGGTGGAGGAAAAATATACATAATATATACACATAATTTAGTCTTAATGAAAATAGAGCCAAATATTCTTTCATAATGAATGCAAGAAAAAGATGGTGTAATAGCCTAGAAGGTAGAGCGGTCACTACAAATAGGAAATGTATGAAATTCCTTTTTCATCCTGAGAGGGTTTACAGCAAAAAACCCCCACAATTAACCTTGAGGTTTCTTCTCCACATGTGCATTTGAAAAAGCAAACTACCTTCTGGTCTTCAAAGAACAGTTCTAGGGGTATAACATGGGGAGCTTTGAGACTGCAGATCCCAAGTAGGCAGAATTCAACCTTAAAAACCTACTCCTCTGAACTTAGCTTCAGACAGAGGAGCAACTTAAAGCAGATTTCTGGAAACATATCTTGCCACGTAGCCCCACATGCCTCTACTTACCACACAAATAACTTAGGTTATAGTTCCACCCTGTTTTCTAGTCAGGTAATGTTGAAGAAACTAGGCGTCCAGGGATTACACACCTAAAATTTTCTTCCTGAACAAAATCCCTTTTGAATGGTTATTGTTTATATTTAACTTAACTATTAGACCCTAGATTTAGCCCTCCTCATGAAACAAGTAGTTTCAGCTTAACAGTTGTTGTGACTGTAATTTTATTATTAGAAAGCAATGAAAGAAGTAGGTAGGTTTTTTTCTTGTTTAAACAGAATAATGTAAAGTTTAATTGTTATACTATACAAGTTTATCCACCTAATTTCACCACCAAAATAATTTCTTTTCCAAAAAAACCCCTACGGTGGAACAGTTGATTTAGATGACAACTATCTGTCTGTTACTCCTGGACTCCCACTATCTGCAAAACACTCTGGTGCTGTGGGACTGTGACAGCCATGAGACATATAGGAGCCAGCTAAACGTGGACCTTCGCATAGAATGGTCTGGGTTGGAAGAGACTTTAAATGTCACCTAGTTCTAACCCCCCTGCCATGGGCAAGAACTCCTTCCGCTAGACCAGGTTGCTCAGAGCTCCATCCAACCTGACCTTGAAAGCTTCCAGGGGTGGGCCATCCTCAGCTACTCTGGGAAACCTGTGCCAGTGCCTCACCACCGTCCCAGTAAAGAATGTTTTCCTGACATGTGATCTAAACCTGCTCTCAGTTTGAATCCATTCCCCTGGTCCTGTCACTACATATGCTCATGTATAGCACAATGCCAGATTTCTTAACAAAAGCAGTCCAGTAACAATCAACCTCACCCCTTTGCTCATTTTCAAACCCTGAATTCATTCAGCATGCATTATAAATCATTTTCCTCCCCAGACAATAAGCATTTGGGATCCTCTGGCATTCCATGGCCCTTCACTCACAAAAGGTCTCCTTTTGTTCCACCCATAGGTTGTTTGTTTTTTTTTTCTCATCAGAGCTTTAGTCATAAAATAACTTTTTACTTAGAAAAAATGCATTAATTGAATACATAAATACCATTACATGAGTACAAGAGTATTTGTAAAAAACAATATACTAAGACAATCATCACAGCTAAAACTGCAGATGTGTAAAGACACTGATGGAATGATTATTCCAGTGCTGAACTATGTACACGTACCCGCCCTCATGATGGAAATGATATAAATATTACTTACTGGGTTGGACTCTGCCTCCGATGATTGCGCTTGTCTCAATCAATGAAAGGGCTATAGTTCAGCATGGATATGACAACAGAACACAGTGCTCCAGTAGAAAATGTAAAGCAACCTTAATGGCAACACAATCAGACCCACTTAAAGCATCATACAGTCATTACATTTTGGGAGGCAAACACATTTGTTCAGCATCTATCTTAATATTTTGCATTTGATTAGCTTAGGTCTATCACACTGTGCAAGCATGCCAATAACATACTGATGAAGTGATATTAACAAAAATGAAGCTTTGGGGTTTTTTGTTGTTCGTTTCTTTGTTTTTTTCTTTGTATTGTCAAGGGCAATGAGAAGCATCCAGCAAATTGTGCTAAACTGAGGCCTGCAGCATCACCTACAGTCCTGGATACTTATGAAAATCAGACACAGCTGGAGTTGAGTCTCATTTATCTTCTCTGTGCAACTGTATTTAATACACAATTACCTTCTCTACCTCTTTGTCCAAAAAGAATACATTATATGTCTGTTGATTTTCTCCTAAGACATCACTGTATGAAGCTTTTTCTTGTCATTAGGAAGTTCTGAAAACAGTCTTGACAAGTATCATTTATTTTAAAAGGTTGAATTGTGTTCAAAAATTCAGTTAATTCCACAGTCTGCTTAGTTGTCTATCAAAGTATGTTGTTCCACTTCCAAACCATCTTTTGCTTGGGTACTGACTGGCCACTATTGGCTGTCTATACCTGCTAAGGAGAAGACAAGAAAATCCTGTCTGCCTTTTCCTTAAGCCTGTCATGTGTTATTAAAGTTCGATGCTTCCCTCTCGACGAAGAGGGAAGACAAATTTGCAATAAAATAAGCTTAAAAATGCTCTGCTGTGCAGATTTTTTTCTCCCTTCTCAAAATCACTCATAGCAATCTAATTGTTTATTCTTTATACTCTTCCTCCCCACAACCCTACTGTTCCTAATGAATAGAGTCTGCAGGCACTCCGAGCAGGGCGGCTAAAGCCGATCTGAGGGAAGCAGATTTGTTGGAAGCACCACAGAGCTCAGCTACAGAAGCGTGGAGATGTGTGTCACATAGAGCTGCTGTAGATCTCATAGAAGCACAAGGGTTGGCTTGTTCTCTGGAGCAGATTTCTGATTGAAATGGATGGAAAAAGACCCAGCTATGCAGGGAAGTGCCATCAGTTCGTGTGATGTGGGGGAGGGCGCCATGATCTTTTCGCCGGTAGGTGAGAGGTGGAGACCTTCTTGGAGAACTTACAGAAAAATCATGGGTGTATGGAAAAAAGGAGGTAATTTTTTTGCTGTCTTAAAATGTTTCAAAATTTATCAAATGATAAAATTTATTCATGTTGAATCTTAAACTTGTAGTAATTTTCTTCAGCTAAAAAAAATTCTCCCACAGCTACTATGTGAGGAGGAGTACGCAGTAAGTAGTGTCATTGGGTAATTAGAATATCGCAGTAAGGGGAAGCACAGAACTAAAAATTAAGCAGCCTTAATAGCATGAAAATCCACTGGCCTGTGTTAACAAGGGCTCTCTAGATAGGTGAGACATGGTTTTAAGAAATTATATCAAGATCTGAACATTATCTCTAGTAATTTTGAATATTAACAAAGCACCGCTGTGTACCTTTGTATATCCAAACGTGAATTCTAGTTTAGGTTCTTGTAGCTGAATAACTAATCTTTATTATATTATAAACAAGGTTCTGAGGTTTTTAACATTTACACGATTGATTCATGCATACAGGAACAATTTATAGGTCATTGCTTTCTTCGTTTTTAACAGTTTGTTCCTCCATCATGAAAAATTGCTGATCCAGCCATTGCTCACTGCACTGGAATTTAGCTTTTGTGACTTGTATTAGATCATATTTTCAATATTGAAAAATTACCTTGTGACTGCATTTCTGGTGACAAGCCTTCTGCTGCTCTTTCACATCTTTTTTTAAACAAGAATAACAATTGTCAGTTGTCTAGATGATTACTCACTTTCTCAATACTCCCAGGGTCACATTTGTTTGCAAGGCAAGTGATACAAAACATCATTAATAGAAAAAAAAAAAAGGCAATTATATTTCTAATAAAGACTTTATATCCTTATCTCTTCTATAGTTGAGATGAAGGTTTTAGGAATGGACAACTACGTCTGCAGAACCATATTTCCAATTACTGCCTCCCAGAAAGATTTTCCATTGAGCTTTCCTTTCCCTTTTAGAGATATTTGTCAGAAGATGTGTACACTGCTCCCTGTCATTCATTCCAGGTTCACTAACAGCTGGTAGGGAGAAATTCAGTCTAGCCTAGGCAAGTAGGAACAAAACCACCAAAACCAAGACTACCAGAAGATTCAAATTACAACTGTATTCAGTGAACGAAGTTTCTTTGTAGGAAAGAGGTTTCAGATGCAGATTTATTTATAGAAGAATATGGACACTTTTTTTCAAATGACCATATTAATTTATGAGCTCCAGTGGATCCTGCTGAAATGAGCTGGGCAAGTTAATAATCATATACAGTAAAGGGCAGGGCTCACCCCTTTCTCACTTTTAAAAGTGTTTCCTTCTCTAAGCTTTCACCTGAGTCCCATTATATTAAATGTAGCCATTAAAAAGGAAATCAATTCACATATTCAAATTATTGACATTTATCTTACAAGGAAAATAATCAGAATTATAAACTTGGGTCATGAGTATATTTTTATTGTACGTTACAAAGCTCTGGGTATATTGTGATCACAATTACACAATAACTCTGGTACACAAGAAACAAAGCCTTGTTATATTATGAAAACATCAACACACCTTAACGAATTGAATTAGACTTCATAGGTATAATAATTAATATGTGCAAAAAAGAAGAACAAAAGATCAAAACAACTTAATTAAATGCCAAACTTTACAAGCATTTCTTCACCTCTGATGCACTGACTTAAAAGCATGTAAGCAAGACTCACAGTAGGAACCATTCTTTGGTTTAATTAATTACTGGAATAGTTAAATAGCATTGACTGAAGAAAATATAGGATCACTTAATGGAAATGCAGAAGTTCATAACAACCTCCAAGAAATTATTTGATCTTGAACTAATAGCTGCTTAAAACATTTTTTTAAATTTCCAAGATTAATTCAAAAATATTACATTTTTAAAGAAAAAATTGCACTTTGAGTAATTTAAGAAAAAAAATTACTACACTATTCTCAAAATGACTACAAAATTCTCAAAAAGTACCAAACATAATGACAGATTAATTTTTAAACTGGGAAACTGTCTCGGATGTGAGCTGTACAAATTAGAGCACTGTGGCAAGCTCTAATTCACCCAGTCAGCGTCTTACACATTAGAAAACGCAAGGTTGCTTTGTCTTGGCACACTTCTGGGATAATATTTTCTAAATGTTTTCATTTGGAACTCTTTTTAAAAATATCAGGCACAGATATACATTTCTCTAAAATATTAACAGGGTTTTGTAGAGCTGTGAATTAATTGCTTACACGTGTGAAAGACTAATGGAATAATTTTAGGCCAGCCAGGTACAGAAGGGCATAGCTAAGACTCCTGCTGAATTCCTGTCAATGGACTTCCACAAGCCAAACCTTGGCTTCTTCAGTGAGGACACATGCAGACACACAGACATCTATCACATCTATTGCACTAAACCCACAACCAGCTGGAATTCCAAGTCACAGAAAAATGGCACCTTTCCAATCTCTTAATTAGTTGTTATATACCCTTACCACTTAGAAGATTTTTCATGTGAAGACCAAAAAATTATAATCTTACACTATATATTAATGATATATAATTTTAAAGAAACCCAACCAAACCAAACCAAACCAAACCAAACCAATCAAACAAAACCAAACCTACTTCAAATCAGGTAAAATTCAGAAGTACAACTGTAAGGGATCTAGCCCCAAATTTAGAGATAACAGAAATGTCTTTTCATTGTATTA
>VZTA01001148.1:0-12359 GCA_013398855.1 Mohoua ochrocephala
GCAGCCCTTCAGAAAGACCTCAATGGGTGGGAGAAACAAGCAGAGAACTGTGAAATTCAGCAAAGGCAAATGCAGGGTCCTGTCCCTGGGGGGAGGAATAACCCCATGGACCTGCACAGGCTGGGGGCTGATCTGCTGGAAAGCAGCTCTGTGGAGAAGGACCTGGGGGTCCTGGTGGACACCAAGCTGTCCATGAGCCAGCAGCGTGTCCTTGCGGCCAAGAAGGCCAATGGAATCCTAGGGTGCATTAGGACGAGCTTTGCCAGCAGGTGACAGGGAGTGATCCTGTCCTTCTACTCAGCCCTGATGAGGCACATCTGGAGTGCTGTGTCCAGTTCTGGACTCCTCAGAACAAGAGAGATGTGGAGCATCTGGAGAGAGCCCAGTGGAGGGTTAAAAGGGTGATTAGGGGACTAGAACCTCTCTCTTACAAGGAAAGGCTGAGGGAGCTGGGCCTTTCACCCTCCAGAAGAAATGGCTGAGAGGGGACCTCATCAATGTCTGTCAGTATCTGAAGGGAGGGTGCCAAGAGGATGGAACCAAGCTCTGCTTGGTGATGCCAAGCAGTAAGACAAGAGGCAACAGACAGAAACTGATGCACAGGAAGTTCTACCTGAACATGAGGAAGAACTTCTTTAATGTGTGGGTGACTGAGCACTGGAACAGATTGCCCAGAGAGGCTGTGGAGTCTCCCTCCCTGGGGATATTCAAGAACTATCTGGACACAATCCTGTGCCATGTGCTCTGGGATGGTCCTGCTTGAGAGGGGAGGTTGGATCAGATGACCCACTGTGGTCCCTTCTAACCTGACCCATTTTGTGATTCTGTGCAAGTTTTATTAGAGTGGAATGGGATTGTGTTTAACTCAACCAACAGCAGTAAAAATGAGCTTACTTTTCTGAAAACACATTCAAATTTATAAAAAATGTAAAAAAAAATCACAGACATTTTTGTATGTAGCTGTGTACATGAGAAAGCTAAAAAGTCATCTTCAAACCTGCATAAAAAGATAGCTGTAATCAACACACAGTGTTTTAACCATGAGTAATGTGCAGAGATCACTGAGGATATAAATACCAGCAAAAATGACAATATGAAATACTGCCATATTTTGGGTATAAATGCAATTAATTTAATCTGCATTTCTTAGCATATGAATCTGTGTTGCTTATAGGTTTCTAATTTATGTTTTGGCCAAAGATTACGAAACCCCAGAATCTCTAAAGATTCTAAATGGCTGGCATGTAAAAGTGGCAATGGAGATTAATAGACAGCAAGGAAGATATATTTCAAATGCATATGTTAGTGGCTCAGAATAAAGCATTAATGTAAATGAAATTAAAATATCTGACTTTGAGAGAGTATGTCAGTTTGTGGGGGTGTTTGGTTGGTTGGGTTTTATTTTTGTTTTATTTTTACTAAAGATTAGTCTGGAGCTAGATAACAATAGAGCAGTTTATCTTTGTTTACAAAAAAACTAAGAGCACAGCTTGAATTTTCCAGAGCAAATACTAAACTGCTCTTCATTTACTTCACTAGAAACACTGGAAGAACACACATTAAATTTTAACATACTCTGTCTTATGATATTAATCACGATAAAGGACACTAAAAGTCTAAAATGTTTAAAGCAACCATACTCTGTCTTATGACATTAATCACAATAAAGGACACTAAAAGTCTAAAATGTTTAAAATAAGAAGAAAGAAACTATGCAAGCTCTTTGTTAAAAGAAGTTCAAAAGTGTCTGGACACTGAATGCTCCCAACTAATGAATTTTTTTCTGACTTTTTCCATTGTCTTCTAAGACATTTTAAGGTTTTTATATGGTAGGAAAATTGTGGTGGTCCTAAAGACGAGGAAAAGAATACTTAAATTTTGCATCTGAAGCTTTGCCTGAATTCCATGCACGTGTAGAAAATGTTTTGCTGATTTGGATCCCAAGTATCTAATTTTAGAGAGCAGAGGGTGATAAATGGCTGCACTAACAAAATTGTTTTATGACTCACAGCTCAGAAGAGAATTTTCATACTCTACAGCCTCATCAGACAATGGCGATGCTCGGTGCTAATTTGCCGTGTGCGTGCAGAGTGCTGCACAATGCTTTGGATGACGTAGCCTCCCTTGTACTGCGAGCCTCCTGTCTGCAGATGTACAGCCTGCCGTCCCCCAGCAGTGGTGGGGTGCCCATCCTCCCAGCCACTTGGACAGGATCTCCCAGGGCCCTGAGCCTGGATTTTCCTCTCCTAGATCTGTTCTCGTGGCCTTGCACCAACTAAGTTGGTAGTGTGGCTGTGGTGGGTTCTCAAAGGAAGCAGTTGTGTCAGGCAGGGGAAACACTCAATCTTGACCTATTTTCACCTCTTTTGGGTCTTCAGGGTACATTTGAGATCCAATAATACGCTTTTAATGAGTGTAGCAGTAGGAGGATGCAGCCCCAGCCCCAGTAGACACATCAGTGATAAGAGCACAGAGTCAGGAACCATAAAACTTGTGTCTCTGCTGCAAGAGATTGTTATAGGGAAACCATGCTGCACTGGAGAGGAGCCTTGGGGTGGCTGCTTACCTGGGGACCTCCATCACTTCCCACTGGCCTCTGAGGAGAGTTTTTCCTCACTTTTTCTCTCGGTCTTTTACCTTTTGATCTTATTCTTTCCCAAAGTAACTTTCACTGTTAGCATCAATATATGCCATGAACTACAAGCTCCACTTGCAATTTTTGTGCACCTTTCTCAGCATCCACTCTGTAACAATGACTCTTTTTGCAACTTGCTGATAGACTCCTGCACCCACTCATCTTTTCTCACTCTGGGTTTTAAAAAATCATTTTCTACATCCCAAAGTCCATCTTCCTTACTTTATTCAGAGAACAGTTGTCATCTGCCCTTTCATGTGTGTGCTAAAACCCACAATGTCACCAGCTACATCCAATTTCATACAGTTTCACTAGCTCCCTGCTTATTTTAGTATTCAGCTCAGAGAACAGTCTGCAAGCAGGTTTGTACCCCAATTTGCATGCAGTGTTCTGTTGATATCCCTAGTCTCCAAGGCTTATTTGTAATCCTCCTTTCTGGGGTACCTCATGTGGAAGGAAAGAAGAATTCACTCGATGTCAAGTTCCTGGGCGAGATTAAATTTTGTTTTATTAGCCTGTGACAGGTTGCCTTTGACAGAGATTCAAATATTTCACTTATTTTCAAAGGTATATTAAAACCAAAACCCAATAATTTGCTCAAAACTAATGAATAAATCATTGGTAAAACATGTAAAAAAGTCTCAGTGCATCTGCAGGACTTTTTATATAAACACTTCCAAACTTTTAACTGCATCTGTTTTCTACACCCTTACCCTGGATTTGGAAACTGGAGCATTCTATGTATATATGCCCACACTCCTTTTAAAGTATTGCTGGAGTTCAAGAAAATATTTTTCCTGTAAGAAAAACTTTGATTAGATGTAGGATTTTGCTTCAGAAATATTTTCTATGATGCTTTAATTTTGGGGACATTAGACCTTTCTAGCTGGATTGCCCAATAGGGTGGATTGAGATGTCTTCATCTTCACGGCAGTTTTTTGCAGCTTCTATTTGCTAAATAGATTAACTCCATCTATTGAATATATTCAACAGACCTGATGAGCTAACAGAATATGTCCTGTTTAAAACAAAAGAAGGAATCATGCTGAACATGGCCAATAAAACGAGTGATTCAGCAGGAGTCAAAACATATCTTCTGGGTCATTTCAAGTAAAGCCTAAAGAAATTATTGAGCAAAATTTGGAAATAAAAGAAATATATTATTTAAATAGGCTTTCAAACATTAAAAGAGAAAGAAAAATTACACAGAGTAACTGGAATACTTCTGTGAAGCTTCTGAGAGCTGAATGTCAGTGCTGGTGGCTGTCTAGATAGTTCAGGTTTCAGCCTTAGCTCTTGAAAAGAGTTTCTGACTCTTTTATATCAGTTAAGTGGGGCAGAGCAGATGCTTTCAAGATACTCTTCTAAAATCCTGTGAATTTCTCTGTTTTTCATCTCCCTCCAACTAATTGACAAGTATTTTGCCAAAGAGCACGTGTACACACAGGCAAACACCCACATGTGCACAGACAAGGAAACAGATCAGTTTTAACACTTTGCAGTCATTCTTCTTTTCAGAGTAATTTACTGTAAAAGAAGCAATAAAAACTCAGTAGAAGTGGTAAACATAGCTTTCCTTCTTATGGACGTTCAGTTCAGTTCAAAATGATTCATCAGCAGCAATTTGGGGAAAGAAAGAAAAACCAAAAAGAAAAAAAGTGAGTTTAAATCCTGTTCACATGTCTGCACCTACAGCCACAGAATAATTATTAAGTACAAAAAAGATCTTGGCAGTGGTGTTTCTCTCCATGCTGTGTGAATTTAGGGCAGGGATTCAACACAATGTTATCAGAGAATGCAGACAAGAAAATGTTTATCATCTATACAATTCTCCTGAAGCAGGTTGGCTATTATACACAGGCATCATGGAAGTGAGTCTGATGCCATGATGATTTTTTGCCTTTTTTATATACCCCTTTTATATATGTATATATATGTAAAGCTTTATATATCCTTAGTGCTTTTAGCCCACATACTTGTAACTCCCTCAGTCTGATACCCCGTGTCCCGTTCAGCCAGGAGACCAAACATCCTGGAAGCCACATCTAAGGGTCAGAAAGCCCCAGACACCAAGGTCCTCTCTAGAACACATCCTGTAAACTGAGATAGGCCCATCCAGGGGGGAGATTCCTCAGAATGGGGGATTCATTCAAGTCTCTCATTGGGGAATCTTTGATAGATGTGCTCATTTGCAAGGCCTATAAGTTGTACACACGATCTATGGGGTGTGTGCATTCCGGTGGGGGCATCCCAGGGTGTGCATTCCGGGGGCACTTCGGTGCACTCCACTCGGACGGTGTGGTGCACCAAGGATCCTAAATAAATACCGAGGTAAAAAACCCCTTTCCCTTTAACCGCGTCTGGCTCTCAATTTTAAGACCAGGGAAAAGTCAACAGGTCAAACATGCAAATTAGATCAGTGCAGGTGTTATTACATAGATCTTTTTCTCTCACCTAATGGAGATGCAATCTGCACTCCACTCAGGCCACCAAAAGATTCAATTCAATAAAGAGTCCACTTATCACAACTTTCTTTTTTTTGCAAAGGGAGGGTAATGCAATAGAGCCTATCAGGCATAGCAGGCTTATGGGAAAACAATAAAAGGATACTTAAAAAATGTTACATAAGCAATTAATCTCATATATTAAAAAAAAACAGAAATAAAAACATATATAAAATCAAGACCTCCTTATACTACTGACCCTGGATATCAGTACACCATGGCACAATTCTAACAGCATCACGCCTGGTCTCCTGATGAGTGCCATCTCCTGGGATGAATTGCATGTAGCTGTAGAGTCCCTGTGAAATCTTGTTTTCTCTAGCCTGTAAGCTGTTGAGTGATAAGAGTCTATTTGCAAAGGAAAAGGCAGATCCTAGCTGTTTCTTCAGGAAAACTCATGTCAGGGGCAGAAGCTAAGGTTTAGATCTTGGGTGCAGAAATGCATTTTCCTTCAGCCAGGAACTGAGGTTTCAGGATTGCCTAGGCTTAGCTGCTTGCTCGCTGTACTTGATCTAGCCCTTGGGCTCCTATGTACTTTTATAAATATTGTCTGAAGAAAATACACCAAATTTTTCTGTAGAAATGATCAATAGTAAATGTAGCTTCACTTCAGAATAAGCACAGGAAATTCCAGTAGTTTGTGTAAATTCCTGTCTTGTATGAAAGACAAATTAGGAGAGCAATCTTTATTAAAAAAAATTAGTAACCTGTAAATGCCTAGAGCTTTGCAATACATCAGTTTTAAAACAAGGGGTTTTTCTCTGTTGAACTGTACTTGAAGGGATGCTGCAGACAGCATTCTCAGGAGAAAGAGGGCAGAGAAGTGAAACAAAGACAATTGATTCAGGACAGGAAAGGAGAAGTAAATCCAGGCTTGTAGTTAGCATTACCTTACTGTCACAGTGCTCTTCATGTTTTTAATAATACTACTAAAGTTTTAGGTATTATGTAAAAAAATGGAGTTTCTGAAGAAACCAGAAAACTCTTTGAAATATGTATAGATATGTCTAAATTTTTTGGTCTTTTTCTCACATGTATCAGAATAGCATCATCATGAATAATAGGCTAGAATGGGGATGAGTGCAAGAATGTAAGAATGTAGTTCAGTCATGGTGACATGAGGGCAGATCTGATATTCTTGGAGGTAGGAAAGCAGTTTGGGTGTCAAAAGCAGGGAAAAGAGTCAGATTTCCCCATGTTCAATGATCTTACATACATGGTCAAACTGGATGATATAAAAGGATTATATTTCATATATTTAATTAACATCCAGCTTCCTCATCATGAAATTCTTACTAAAAATGTAATTATGTCTCAGTAATACTTTTCAAAGTATTAAATTTATTGCTGCTCCTAAATTTCCAGTGTACTGAAAATCTAATTCCTCTCTGCCATTAAAACTGAAGAATTTGTGTTGTGTTGTTCCTTTTCTAAAAATAAAAAAAAACCTCATTCATAACTTTTCTAGTAAAGAAAGATTGCTGTAGTTACTTGGAAACATATTGAGTAAGAGTCCTACTCCTAGTTCAGATTGGGCTAGCAGTCTCCAACATGTTTCCAGAGCCTGCAGAAGAAATACCTTGTAGACATATAATTAATCGTTATTAATTTTGTTAAATAAATTTCAGTCTTGTCTATGAGATTTTTGTAGCGACAGGTTAATGAAATAAAACACTCTCTTAAACAAAAATTTCTACCTATTTAAGATGCATCATAAATTATCGTTAGCTGGAAACAGCTTTCACAGGAGGTGTCTCAGCTGTTAAATATCAAGCAGTCTTAATTTTAACAAGGAGAAACCTCAGATTGAAAAGATAAAGAGGATTGCATAAGGTAACCAAAAGACCCACATTTTTCCCAGAAAAAAAAAATAGCAATAGTGCTCTAGCATTTGCATGCATTTTGAAATTGCTTTAGCTTGGGATCTACTTTCAAGCTGGGCCCCCGCCTGCTTGTTCCCTTCCTGCTCTCTGCTACAGATGTTGCACAGCAATGCCCATGGCAGACCACGTCCTCTGTTGATGTGAAACATGAACCCCTTGTAGGCTCATCTCCCAGTCCATCTTTGTCCCATCCCCAACACCCAGGAAGGTGCCCAATGCCTGGGCTGGGGCTGCCCCAGTGCCCCTGGCTGCCCTGCTCCTGGTCGGGAGATGGGACATGCCCTGCCTGAGCGCCCCTGCCCTGATGACCCAGGGAGCCTCCAGCATCTCCAGCAACCACCCTCAAGCAGCCTCCAGCCCCCATCATGCCCTGGCATAGTTCATTAAGCTTAATGTAGACATCTGTGCATTATAACTCTACGTTTGTGATGCTGTGAGCCTATGGAGCATTAACTTCTTCCTCATGTAGACAACTGAAGTAAGTCAGAGGTGTATCAGAGGAGCTGTACCCCAAAAGAGTCCATTTCCCCCAGAACCCCATAAAGGGACTGACTTCAGCTACAGTCAGAAATCTAAAATCAAGTGGTGTAAATCCCATTCTCCAACTTTATCTGGCGTGTGGAATAACAAAATGCAGAGTGTATCATAACAGGCAACATTATGTTGCCAGAATTCAATACATGCTTATTAAGCAAACCAATAGAGCAGAATCCCAGAAAGAGCACTGTCTGACTTTACCCACTGAAATCTCAAAGGTTACATCCATATGGGCATACATGCATATATATGGAAGTTTTGGTTCTGGTAATTTAATACAAAAATGGAAGAAGAGCAGATGTTACACCATTTATGAAAAACATCAGAGCATTTTTTACAAGCATGAGTGACTTCAGGTGTCATCATCTTCCTCATTTATTTTAAACCAAATTGCTTATGATTTTGGTTTTATGCATTGTGCCCTCAGCTGTGAGAAATCAATGACTATGTCTGCTAGAGGAAGATTTCTAAAGTTTCTGGTCGAGAAAGAGACATTCCTTATAAAAATTGCTTAAAATTCTTCTTCCTGTTGTTGCCAGGTTCCTTCCACTGAAGGTATATATATTTATTTGGGTTTATGTTTAGCATGAAGAGAATTGACACCAGAGTTTGCAATAATCTAAGAAAAAGTGTAAAAATACCACAAACCACAAGAAGATCGCTCTATAATAAGCTCACTTAAATACTCCCAAGGTACTTACCTCAACTAAACAGACAGGTTCCCTTTATTTTGAAAGTGTAATACACACCAGATAGCAGCCAGATATCACCAGCTCAGAAAGAGGTCAAAGAAAATGGTACTGCTTTACTTGGGAACAGCCCAAAGGAAGAATTTCTGTCCCATGGAAGAAAATGGCAGAATTCTACAGTGTGAGGAATTGTTCCATGTGAAATAACATCATTCAATGAGTTTATTTGAATAATATGTCAGAGGAATATAACGGGAACCTTAATTCAGAAATAGTCAAAATGGGTCAGAGCTGATTATGAATAGCATAATTCCAAAACATAACAATTATTTAAATTCCTTCTGGTAAAACCTGTCATTGTCACATGTTCCTTATATTTTAATCAAAACAAAATGACTTTTTAGGGTAGAAGTAAACAGCAGCAATTTTTCAGAGATTTAGTCAGAATGCTCTTTGTAGCCAGCAACAACTTGACTATCTTGCCACCAACTCTACCTTCAAAGCTCAAAAAGTTTTGAGGTGGTCAACAGTCTACCCACTTGGTATTCAGAGACCATTTGTGGCAGGTCAGAGTCCCTAGTATAAGTTTTGACATGGCAGAGTTAAAAAACTAAGGGTATTGCTAGAGCTGTTCCGGCAAAAAGACCTAAAGACGTTGAGAGCTTTGTATTTTTCCTAGAATTAATAATAGAAGACAGAAAAATCCTGAAAATTTTCTCACAGCATGGAAAATGGTGGGAAAAAAAAAAAGAACTTACAAATGAGGATGTATTTTTCTTTGTCAAAGAAGTCAGTGTTTCTTAAATGCTTTCCAGCTGACATCTTGGTTACTTGCCATCATAGTGAAAAATGTCAAAAAATCCCTGAAGCATTGTGGAATAAACTTTGATCCATAGCTCTAAGTCTCTCCATTCACACAAAGGATCATGGGATTTTAATGACCCAAATGCATCAGTACCTTTGATTTATAGCTCATCTAGAGGGGCACTAACCTCAGCCTGTGCTTGTTTACCTTTACTGTTATTTGGCTATACAGAGAGTGGTACCAACCATTATTCTTTATTTTAGGAGATCAAAAAGGAAAGAGAGTACAGGAGTCTTATTTCAGTCACGTCAAAAATTATCAAAGATGTGAAACTGAGCACCTGTAATGTGTAGTGCTCAGACAAGGTGAATGACAGGTAAGCACTGGGAAAAAAAAACCTGGGAAAACTGTAGTTCATTTTGAGCAGTGGCTGAAGTCTCTCTTGGTACCTTCATGGGACTCACCCAATATTAACATTTCCTATGTTCTTCAAAAGATGATGTTCATCCTTTCCCTTGTGGTCAAATATCATTCTTCAATCAAATCAGCAAAGTAATAATTAACTACAATTAATATAGAAACCTCAAGAAACCATGAGTGGAAAAAACAGGATGAGCACTCTACAGTTCTGTGATAAAAAGTCAGAGAAAGAACATGTAGGTCATGTGTATGATAAGCAAGCAAGTGCATGAAACACCCAAAAGGAGAAGGGGAAGAGCATGATAATCCTGATGGAGGAAGGGCTGCCTACCCCTTTCCAAGCACTGTGCAGGCACCTTGACGTTGCTCTACAATGGCACTGAGTCTAAAATCACAACTCTTAGGCTGCACCATGCAACAGAGAGCAAACACCCACTGGGGGAATGGTCAGTACACAAACCTTTGCCTTCTCACTGGCTTTTCAGCATGAGTTCAGCCCTGTGGTTTGGATTTAGTTTCTCTTGAAGTGTTTGCCTCTGCATTAATCCTGGGTTAACAGGGCCTGCCTGGAGGTTGGCTGTGTTTGCTGTGTGCAGGGATTGGGGCTCCAGCATGTGGCCCATCACAACAAATCTATTCTACTGCATCAAGTGCCACAGTATCTTTTGCCTTTTTCACTCTACTGCTCTGTCTTTCTGAGGCAAACGTGGTAAAGTACAAACTGGCACACAGTGACAGAGCAACAAAACTTTCCTGGGGGGTGGAATTTTCCTCTGCAGTGACGAGCATGTCTTGCATCTTCAGCTGCCATCTGTATCCTAGCAAAATTGGTTTGCTGTTTTGGGAGTGGGCAGGCAACCATCAGCTCGGCAGATGTGTGTGCTTCCAGTGCCATGTAGCACCATCCAAAATAAAAATGGCCTTACAGGCTGGGAGGGCTGGTTGTCATTTTTTCTTGAACTCCAGTATCCAAAGGGTGTAATCATGTGACTGAGAGACTTCTGAAGACAGGGACACCAACTTCATTTGCAGGCTGTGAGACAAGATGAAGAATAATAGTAAAATGAGAATGTTTATTCCTTCTTAGTTTTCCACCAAAAGTTGTACAGATTTAAAAATTGATTACACTGGTAACTTAGCTTTGTTATTGTCAATGCTTTTAACTAACTATAAATGTAAAAAACTTTTCTTATGTATGCTGAAATGCACAAAGCAATTGCCATGAACAGTCACAGAAATCAAAACAGAGTTTTAGTATTTTTCAATGAAACAATCTAATTAAAGGGGATATGTCAGAAAAGAATATCATAGCTGCTAAACAATGCTGCTTAAAAAAATCTCCTACTCTCTTTTCATTCAAGTACTTAGTTTTGCTTTTACACATCCCAGTCATAAGTGGAATAAAACTGTGTTTTGAGTTTAGCATATATTTAATTTGAAGTGCTGAACTCTTTTGCTTCTTTACCTACTCTCTTTACCTGCCCCTGAATATAGCTCACTTTTTATCTCATTTTCTCAGTTAAGTCTTTACAACGACATGACTCCGCCCACTGGAAAATGCAAAATCGAGCATATAAAAAGATCAATTTTGTAAAGCACCTGACTAGCAGAGAATATAAAGCTCCTGTTGTAATTTTTTCTCAAAATGAGCCACATTTTTCCAATAGTTTTGATAAAAGTCTCAAAAGTCTTGGTTTTTTGCCATCTCAAACCAGCTGGTTTTCTCAACCCTGCAGGCTGCAGTGCTGAGAGCACCAACTGACTCTGCAGACTAAAGCACCTGCTGTGATGAGTCACACCTTACAGCATTCTACATTCTGCAGAACAGCAAAGAAAGTTGGTCCAGTATTATAATTCCATCCAAGTTTAAGGAAGCGTCATTTTCAGGATTTATGTTCCTTTGACATGGCAGTAAAAACATGCTAAAAGGTAAGAACATTTATCCAAAGGTTACAATCTGTCACTGTCATATAATTTAAAACAAGATCTAAAGCTAATTTAAATTAGAGGCCAACGACAATATTTTGGGTTGAATGACTGTGAGGAATCTGAGAGTAAATTCTTTTGTGCAGAGGTAAAATGACTGAGGGTCAACAGTGAAGATATTTAAATTGTGACAATCTTTTTAATGTGGTTAGAGTATGCATAGATGGAAAATAGGGAATTTTATGGGGTTTTGTTGGTTTTTTTGTTTGTTTTTCTTTGGGTTTGTTTGGTTTGTTTCCTTTACTTCAAAAAATGTCACAAACCATGGACCAGAGTGGTAAGGGACGAGCAACTTTTATTTGAGGCAATTCAACAAATTCACTTCCTGAACAAAGTTATCCTATACAAGTTTCCATCTGAGTCAAAGACATTATCCAAACTTAGAAAAGAAAGCCTTGAGGCTACTGATGAATTCCATCAATAAAAGCAGGAATGAAGGTTATACAGATTTGCAGTATTGAACAGTTAGCATTACTAGAGCTCTTCAAAAATTTTAAGAGCTTTTTAGTTTTGAAGACTGAAATGCTCATAATAATGTGAAGTGCTCTCATAATTTTATATCACTCTATACTGCAGATTCCCAAATTCTTATCACTGCTAAATTTCAGCTGCTCATCTATTATTATCAATATGTTGGTTTAGAAAAGTGTTGCACTGCCTTTTTTCACCAAGTCTCAAAACCTCATTCTAACTATATGATGAAATTAGCTAGGCCTTATGAATGATGTCCTTAAAAATGCAAAAACAATAGACCAACAAATGAAACCACTCAATGATCTTGATAAAAACTTACTATCTGAAGTAAAAACACAAAAGGCTTGTTTTATGTAAAATTTTCATTTTTTAATGTGAAAATTAAACAGAATACACTTAGCTGTAACTGTTGCGGTGAGCTGGGAA
>VZTA01001164.1:0-21550 GCA_013398855.1 Mohoua ochrocephala
TCTGGACAGGCTAGATTGATGGGACAAGGCCAATGCTATGATATTCAACACGGCATGGTGCCGTGTCCTGCACTTGGGTCACAACAACCCCAAGCAGCACTACAGTCTGGGAGAAGAGTGACTGGAAAGCTGGGTGAAGGACCTGGAGGTGCTGGTGACAGCAGCTGAACATGAGCCAGCTGTGCCCAGGTGGCCAAGAAGGCCNGGTGGCATCCTGGCCTGTATCAGCAACAGTGTGGCCAGCAGGACCAGGGCAGTGATTGTCCCCTGTGCTCTGCACTTGTGAGGCCACACCTCAAATCCTGTGTTCAGTTTTGGGTCCTTTGTGTTCAGTTTTGGGTCCTTTGTGACAGGAAGGACATTGAGGTGCTGTAGCGCATCCAGAGAAAGGCAGTGGAGGTGGTGAAGGGTGTGGAGCACAAGTCTCATGAGGAAGGGGGTTAGGGTATCTGAGCGTATTTAGCCTGGAGAAAAGGAGTCTCAGGGGTGACTTTATTGCTCTTTACAACTTGGTAGAAGGTTTCAGTGAAGTGGGGGTCGGTCTCTTCTCCAGCAATAGGATAAGAGGAAATGGCCTCAAGTTTTGCCAGGGAAGGTTTAGATTAGACATTAGGAAAAATTCATCATGGAAAAAGTTGACAAGCATTGGAACTGGCTGCCCAGGGACATGATTGAGTCACCATCCATGGAGGTATTTAAAAGACATGTAGATGTGGCACTTAAGGACTTCATTTAGCAGTGGACTTGGCAGTGCTGGATTAAAAGTTGGACTAGATGATCTTAAAGGTCTTTTCTAACTTAAACAATCCTATGATTTTATAATTTCATCATTAAATTTGCTGATCACAAGTGTTCAAAATAACAAGTAGATGCTATTCTTTCAAAGTAAAATACAAGACCAGATTTCCTTTCTTGAAATAACTTTTACTGTTCAATTATTTTTTGCCAATCTTGATAAAACATTTTTATGAAGTACGAGCTATTTCAAGAACATTTTTATTTGTGAGATAACGATTTATCCAAAAAGAATACGTGTCTGTAACAAAGCTTCTTTTTCTTTGGGGCACATGCTTGTTTCTTCCTCAGACACCCCTGAGGATGCTTCATTGCTATGACTCAATAATACAAGAATAAAATCTGTGGGTGTATCTCTCAATGTTATCCACAAGATGGGAAGCTAACTATAAATTTTAAAATCCTACTCCTGTAAAACTATTCCTTTTATGGGATGATCTTTCTTTTTTTCTTCTTGCTTTCTTTTTTTTAAAAAACCCTTAAAATTTACAGCAGAGGATCTCAAAGCAACTGGAAGAATTAGACGCCCTCTATTTCTCTACTAGAGGCAAGAATTTTACATCAAAGAAAAAGTCTTTTATATTTAGGGCATATCTTTTGGATTCAGGGACTCAATTCTTCCCATTACCCACTTCATAGAAAGATATTCCCATCCCCCCTGGAAGTTAGTTAGATCTTCTTCTTCTAGTCAGCCCATTATAATTGCCCTAGCTTTACAGAAACTGTGATCTCAGTTGCTAGCTGGCAGGGAGGACTGCCTCCTCCCAAAAGGCAGTACCAACTCACTTGTAAGGAGTGCAAGGCAAATCTGTGCTTCATTCTCCCACTGGACACTACAACGCCGTGTTACTCACAGGCCCTTTGAACTTCTCAGCTAGAATAAGTAGAGACAGCTTAACTATGGCATCTGGCTGTAGAGAAGGATGAATAAAAAGAAATAGTCATAATAAAAACAGCAGACCATGGACTTTCTTCTTAGTAAAATATAGTAATTTCAGCTCTTGTGAGTAATAACAATCCATTTTTAAGTACTGTGCTTGTCTTAGTGAGGAAATACTATATCTGCTGTTCCTGATTATAGTATATTATAGTATCTTATATAGCATCCATCTCTGAGATGGAGAAACAGAAAAAGGTACTTTTCTGGAACATTAATCAGCATCTCATACAAATAAATAATTTATGGTAGTTGCATTTGCCTAATTCACACTAGTGTTGCAGTTGCTGTTGTCAAATAGTAAAGTATTCTTACTTAGTCATTTTGAGGATACATACTGTTCTCTCAAACTGAATGGCCTTCCAAATATGTTGTGAAGTGCTGGTAACTGAAAAATCTACTAGATTTCCAGACATAATACAAGGTTGTTAATAATCTTTATGGATAATTCACCTGTAGTGGAATTCGTTAGAGTCAGTCTAATGAAACAACATGTTCCAAAACCCTCCCTGATATTTCGCTGGTTTCCAACACTTTAAATTTATGTTATGCCTAAAAAAAGTTCTTTGACCTGAACAACCAAAGAAAAAATGGATGCGAGAGCTTGAAGAATGATGTGGATTTGTTTTAATTATTTATTTCTAAAATATATAAAAATGTCATTATTGCACCTGGGGCATTTTGATAGTAATTGGTTAGTCAATCACTGGAGAAACAACATCTTTCTCAGGTGGCTTATACATATTCCTAAAAACAAAAGATATAAAGTTAGTTTAAATGATTTTGAATGCATGTGCATATTGGAGTTTGTTAGCCGAAGTACTTATAAATAATTTTTTCCTGTCCCTTTGAAGTTTTATATAGATAGAGCAAAATGCAAAATGTTTGTCCAGTCAAAATGCTGGACAAACACGATCTGTTTCATAAAGTAAAAAATGCAATTTAAAAATTAACTCATTTCATGAAAGAGTTTTTAAACATTAACTGTCTTATAAACCATAGATGTAAACAACAATATAGAAACTTCTTTCACAACAGAATTTCATGCAAATGGCAGTTATTTATTAACTTACTGACGTTCTTTAAATGTATGCCAATGTTCTCATTAATGGCAATGCTGTCTGGTTAGAACAAGTGTAGTTGTGGAGGACAGAGGACCATTAACTGGCCTTTTAATCTTCCAGTCATATTTTTCTGGATATCAGGATCATGTCTATGACAAAATTAAAATTTTGCCTTTCCTAATGCCATGTTTTCCTTCTAGGTTTTTGGAGACCAAAATCAAGGAGCAGTTTTCCTACGTGAATTTACATTGATTCGGAGAGAAAGTCTTCATGATGATTTCCTATCTGATTTGCTGAATAACCACAAAACAGAAGACTCGGTAGGAATCTTCTATTATTCCAAACCATTTTATAAGAAATTATTGCAGAAATAGAGATTTTTGTGATAGATCCTTCATTCTCTTTCATTAATCTATGGAAAGTAACAAATTTTTTAACACGAAAGTGTTACCCTAAAAATATTGTGAATTCCATGTCAATAGAGACTCCTTCGTAGGGAGGGTTCATGGGTGTCAATGCATATGATGTTTCATTATTTAAAGACAAACTTTTTCAAAAGGCACCGATTGGTTTTTTGCTTTCAAATGGTAATTTTTCTTACTCAGAATTTTGGCATTGTAGTTTACTATTGTTTGCTTTGTACATGCAAAGGGAGATTATCTTTTATTGAATATGAATGAGTAAAGATAACTTTATAGATTATGTAAAAAAAAAATGCTTTAAAAGGAATAATTTTATTAAGTGAACCAAGAAATCTAACTAACAGGAAAAACAGTTTTATGAAAAATGTATTTTCACTCTCTTCTGTATATGCCTGGCAAGGTATTTATTTCAAGTCTGAAGGATTTCATGTTGTCTAGCAGCTGATATTTTTGGAGAAAAGAATGTAGAAGTAAATAACTGGGAGTCATGCCTAATCAGTCTTCAATATGACATGATACAAGCCAGCTGATTTTAAACTGCAGCAAATTTGCCCTACCAAGACGATTAACGGACTAGACCATCTCTCTTATCAGGAAAGGCTGAGGAAGCTGGGCCTGATCAGTTTTAAGAAAAGATGACTGAGAGAGGACCTATCCATACATAGAAGTATCTGAAGGGAGGGTGTCCAGAGGATGGATTGGTAGTGCCAAGCAATAGCCCAAAAGGCAACAGGCACAAACTGACACACAGGAAGCTCCACCTGAACATGAGGAGTAGCTTCTTTACTGTGCAGTGACCGAGCACTGGAACAGGTTGCCCAGAGAGGTGGTAGAGTCTCCCTCCCTAGAGATATTCAAGAACAATCTGGACACAATTCTGTGCAATACGCTCTGGGATGACCCTACTTGTGCAGGAAGGTTGGGACCAGATGACCCACTTTGACTTTCAGTCTTACCTCTTATGATTTTGTAAACTTTTAGGTCTGATATTTTCAAGAGCTCATACATCTCGATGTCTAACAGGTTGTGGTTTAACAGAAGCAGTGGCTCTTTAGCGTCTGGTATTACCAAGAATTGCTGATGTATTTTAGGGATTAAATACTTTATAGGATTGAGTATTTATTTACTCTGTAGGGTAGAGTGATTCTAGAAATTTGTGTTGGCACAGCCATGCTTAGCCCCTTTTTAATCAAATTTTACCTTTCTTAGTTTATCTTTCTTTGTGCGTGGGAATGTTATCCAATTATCATTGGTGGGAGCGTGTAGAGCTAGGAGTTTAGAAGAACGGGGTGGATGTCTTTTGATAAGTCTTACTGCTCAGGTCAAAGATACTAGTTAACGGAAGTAGTGAAGGTATTACACAATCCACTGTGGTTTTGCTAACCCATCTGCTCTTGGACAACTTGTCCTTAGTACTTTACTACTGCTAAAAGAAATTTCAGATCAGCCAAAATCAACACTTTCTTCTACCATTTTGGGTAATTTTACAGCAGTTCAGGATTTTATCAAGCAACTGTTTTGCTGCCAGAATGCCTTTAATTGTTTTTTAAAACCATTTATTTTCTGTGGTCTATAGAAGAAAATGGCACTTTATTACAATTCTGTCAGTACTGGTACCAGTGATTTGTTGTTTTTCTGAGTTGTGCTAGTCACATGCATGTTTATAAGTGTTTTATGTTCACACAAACAGAAAGTACTCTGCAAAATATTCCTGGATTTCACTTCAAGGCAGTGGTCTTTTTTTTTTTTTTTTTAAATTACTTTCACAGAGATCTTGTGACATTTCTGTGATCTTCTTTCTGTGCAGTTGTGAGTGCTTGAGAACACATCTACATTGAATAGTGCCCAGAAAATATGACTTTGCGATCTTCATTTACATATGACTTAAAGAACTTCTTTACCAACCTCATCCCTCTGTGATACCATCTTCTGCTACTGAAGCACATAATGCTTTCTCTGCATGACCGATTTGGTAGGCAACAGGTAGTGTGTAAGAACTTGAAATAACTCTTGGGTATTTTGCCTGAAATATTTTAAAAGTATGTGATTTGTTCACTGTGTGCTATGTAGTCTGTTTCAAAGACAGGCACTAGTTTCAACCAGGGCTTTTCTTTAGCACTTATTCCAAATTTTTGCTTCATAAATACTAGTGAATTGGTTTTCCAAAATCTCTGTAGCATATACAGGATATTGTTCCTGTTTTATGGATGTAGATTCAAAGGTTCATAGACATTAAGGTCAAAAGCGTCTACTTTTCTTGAGTGCTCTGAAACCCAAGGATCCATTCTTTTCAATTTACCTCACATGACATAGCACTAAGTTGAGAGGGGAACTATTGACCTCAAATGCAATCCCAACTGCTCGTCATCTTTGTCTAACAACAGGTAAGGCATCTACAAATCAAAGTACACGGTTACTGAGGTATCCAAAAAAATGCTGCAAGTGACTCAACTGTAGTGATACAAAAATTGTTATAGAAGCAGACATAGAGTATAATTTTCTAGAAAAGAAAGCACAAACTGCATTTCGGGATCAATCATTCTCAATTCATAGGACCAATCCTTTTTTTCCTGTAATTTCTGGTGAGATAATGGTGTCTCTAATGAGAAAATCTATGTAAAACTGTTTTTCTAACAAATGAAACACAGCCTCTTTTATAATAGTTCCCCAATAAATCTCCCACTCTGGTTCTTTTTAGAAGTCTTGTGAACAAGGTAGGCTTTTCTGTTTGCACCTTTTCAAAACTGGTGTGCACACAGAACCTCAGTGAAAGCTGGACAGCTAGTGTTTTAATTATCATTTTAAAAGTCTTTAAACTTTGTATTTTCCCTTGATGAAGACATGAACTGACTTGATGCTGTCTGACAAAATTCAGGCTGGTGATACATATTTTTGAGTTACTCTCTGAAGAATGTATCTTCACTTCTCTAGAGAAGACCATGTTACCACTATTTTTGTGGGTAGCTGAGAGCATCCAAAATGGTTGATTCACTTCTGATGTTGAAAAGTAATATCCCCGTAACTCCACAGTTGTTTGAGCAAAAATATGTACTTCAGAGGCACCAGATAAGTCTTTAATAGTATGAGAAAATGGCCACAGTCAGCAGTCTTATATAGCTTCTGGGTGTGTGCATTAAAAGCTGTGAGCAGTGATGCTATAGTAATGCCTTGCAATTCTCAGCAAAAGTGGGAGAGATCAAATGAGCTTTTATTTTCTAGTAACCAGTTACTTAAGTAAAGATGTTTAGTGAGGAAGTACACTACCTGCTTGTAAGGCAGTTTTAAGCCATTTTTTGGAAGATTATGTTACAAAGTACAGGTTAGCCAAAATATCTTGGATTGTTGTATTCAGTCCAATGAAAAATAAGCTTTCCCTGTAAAGGCTATATCTTGGTCATTGACATACTGATAGAAATGCTTTCCTCATCTTTCAGCTGTATTTCGAACCTTGAAGAAAACGTGATTTAGCCTCTTAATACTCTAGCCATTTTTTCTTACTTTCCCTTTCAATATAAGCACTAAACCCCAAGCTTATTGGTGTAGCTCCATCACCATTTTTTGTCAGGGAGAAAATTACTAGAAGCCAGAGGAGGATTTATATTTTTATTGTTTTCTATCTTGTTCAAAGTCAGTAGCTGAGACTACACTAACAAAATTATTCAAAGGAAGCCCCTGAGGTATATTTCACAATTCCTAAGTTATGGTGTTTTTCCTACTTCTTCTGAAAAAAAAATATTGAAAATAATTTAAGAACTTGGGGAAAATAACTTAAAATACAGTGGATTTAGACAGAAAATTTAAGGTTCAGGAAATTCCAAGTTTAAAGAATGTCTCAAGGACTATACTCCTGCAGTTTTCAGGAGGTTCCTATTTATGTGTTCCTGCAAGTCAGGGATGATACTTTTGGGTATTCAGAAATTCTGAGGTAACTCTATAAAAAGTATCTGTTTCGCTTAGCAATTGTTTAAAACCTCAGATTAAATCCAAAGTTTTCTGTGCTGAGATCTGATTCTGAGATAAAGTTATTGACTAGAATTTCTCTACATCATTCTGAAGTGAGAAGAAAAGCTAGCCATATAAAACGTGAAGAAAACTGAGATGTATATCTGAACTTCTTTCCCAATTGATTCTGATATTTAGAATTTATTTCTTGTGCATTTTGGATGGAAGCATTAGTTTTCAGAATATAAATATCATTAACATTTTATTTATTCTCTTTTTGAGCCATACTTTTTTTTTCCTTTTTACTCTGAATTATTTATGCATAATAGTACGTTGTACTCTAAATATATTATGTGTAACAGTAGAGGATCCTCAGCCTGTTGATTAAGGAGTTTTCAAACTTCTCAGCTAAAAATCACATATCTCTAAATGGTTATAGAATGATGCTGCAGAGTACAGATTTGAGCTCCTCACGGATGGGAAATCACCAGACCACGGGAATTACAGGTCCTGCCCCATGCAGTTGCTGACATGACAGATAAAGAAAAATCCTTGGATGATAGGAGGAGCTCTCCTCCGACTTGCCTTACCTTGTATGTGCTTTTTGTAGGTAAGAGAGAGCTCTGGTGCAAGTTAAGGCAGTCCTATGTGTGCTGCTGCTGCTGATGCAATTACTAGAAAATCATTATTTTGTCCTGGCTAAATTATAATATTGACCTAAGTATTTTGGAGTATAAGGCAGGGCTGTCTGTATTTTTACTTGCTCCCAGAGACCAGGAATTATTTAAGATTACTTAAGATTATTTGTTATTTTCTCTGGAAAATAATCCCCTCAGAGAGATCTAAATCACAAGTTTTTTGGAATGTTTCTCAGTTTATACTTTTAATAATTGCTACTTTTTTCCTCCTGATAAAATTGCCTTAAGATAAAAGTTTTTATCTCAAAGGTTTACCTGCTTTTAACAGGGAAAGTATTAATCATGTTCAGAGATCTGTGGATCATCTAAATCAAAAATTAGGATGGACCACTGGCCTTTACCACTTGCCTTAAATCTAAATGTCTATAAGTACTCAGATACCAAAAGATTTGAATACACTCTTGTCCATCTTTCTGACTGCCTCTTAATAACTTCATCCATTTAAAAATAAAAACATGACCACTGAGTTTTTGGATCCCTAACTGTTCCTATATTTTTCTTTTAGAGAGCCAATCAATGCACCAGTACTCGTAAAAAAAAATAAAAAATTAAAAATTGCATTCCAAAGCTTTGAGTCCAGGTCCCACAGCTGCCAAAACTGTCCTATGACTGAATTGAGTGCTGGGGTTGAGACAGGAGAAAAGGAAGCCGTTTTTAGAAAGACCGAGTTTGTAAGCCTTGCCCACATTAGGAAGATGAAAAATTGTAATAGAACCAAGCCATTGTTTGTGTAACGATATAGAACACTGTTTGGTCTACCACAGTACTTAAACCGAATTAAATTTATGCATATCTGTTCCAGATAACTCTCTTCTACAACTGAAAATTTTCCTAGAGTCTATCAGATTAAATAGCTTTTCTGTTTGCGTCACTGAAGTATTGGAAGCTCTTTTTTCATTACAC
The DNA here is from genome assembly GCA_013398855.1 of Mohoua ochrocephala. Classification (NCBI taxonomy): domain Eukaryota; kingdom Metazoa; phylum Chordata; class Aves; order Passeriformes; family Acanthizidae; genus Mohoua; species Mohoua ochrocephala. Next base: position 8,762 of record VZTA01001164.1, read on the forward strand.
CGTTTCCACTCTCTGTGAGCGTATTTCAAAAAGCTGGTAGCTTGTTTTGCATTAATATAATATGTATTCTCTATGTGTGGAAGTCTTGCTTCTGTGCATTTTAATAGAAGTCTTTTGAAACATAGTGTAAATTGTTCAAGAAGAAAATTAGTTTAGAATACTGATTACAATAAAAATATGGGTAAGTCTAGCTTTCCAAAGCAAGCACTCAACATCACTGTCTCGTAACACGTCGCTTCATTAAAATGAGCCATTCCTCTTTTTTATATAATTGGAAACATTTATATAATAGGTTTTATGGAATTTATTAATTAATAACAACAAGTGAAGGGTAAGCATCAAGTGGATGAAAGAGTAATATAAAAGGTCTCTAGCACGAAAGACAGGATACTGACCTGAGATATTCCAAACTTCCTCTTCTACCTGAGATCATGAATTTCACCTTGAATTGTTCTACAGAAGGCAAAACAGTGTAAAGTAAGTTATAGTGTAAAGAACTATAACTTTTTAACAGCTGTTGATGATGAAACAAATAGCTCATTTAAAGGTTTTATAGGAAGGTACTCCTTTTTGTTGGACTTAGACTACATCCTTGACTAAGAATACCTATTTCTACTGCTTTTCTACTACTATGTTTGTGATTTTCTGAGTTATAAATATTAACCGATCATGCTAGTAAAAACGGGATTGCATTGCTTGAGGTGTTTGCAAATTTACCATTCCTCATACTTTCATAGTTCTGTGTTAGGTCTGGTATATCTTCAACGTTCTGTTAGTTTTATCTTTGTGAATATATAATATGTATGCCATTTATGGCTAATTGCAGAGATGTGGACCCCTTTGTCATGCGTATATCACATCTAGATGCCCTGCTTGCAACACAAGTCTCAGCAGTCCGAAGTAATGTAGACTTCTTAGCAAATGCTCACTAATCAATTGTTTGAAACAGACTAGAGGAACAACTTACAGATTATTCTTTCAGCTTTGCCTTTTCAGTATTTACAAAGAGTCTGATGAACTATAGCCTGAGATGTCTCTAGGATCACAGGCTTTTCAAGAGCGCTTCTCTTGCTTTCAAGGTGTACAGAGCTTTCTTAGCTCCACTGAACACAGACAGGGTTTGCGATCAACACTGCCTCCTGCAGTCCTACAGACTCTGCCTGCTGTCCTCCACCCCTGGTTAATGCCTCTCAGAATCACTATAAATGAAAGGACAGTGCTCATTCACTAGAGCTCACGCTGCCTCCTGAGAATGAGGGTTGGATGATCCAGCCTAGGGAGCTGTCTAAGGGAGTTAACACACTGAAGGCATTTGTTGCAGAACAGAAGGAGTTAAGTGACATGAACAGCACGGCTGACTTGCTAAAGTTGGTCCAGCAGGAGCGACGAGAAAAACCATGAGAAAGATACATGAGCAAAAACTATAGAAATGGTATCCTTCCTCACAGAACAGAACACGCAGCTGTAGATTGCAGAACATCCTGCAGCAAGATAAGCAAGTGCGTAAGAGAAAAAGTAACATTATAGCTTGCTATGCATTAGCTAGCACGTAGAGAGAACAAGTGGAAATTGTAATGTGGAAGCTAAAACAGTATAAATATCAGTGCCTTTTTTCAATAAACATCCTTGCATCATCGATGATTGGTCCAAGTGTTTCAATCACCATTAGGGATTAGAGAATGTTAGGCAGCTTCTTCCTTTTTGGGTCACACTAAATTATGGAAGAGTATTATTCCTAGAAAAAGTGTACTACTGAAAAATCACTGTCTGGGTTCAGAGTCTAAATTTAGTTTTCGGACCTCAAAGTAAGTCTGTATGCCTGTGTATTTCCTGGCTGTCATGTGGGCCATAGCCTGGTCTGACTTATTAAGTTGCTTCTGGTCTAGGACACTGACAAAGAGTTTTAGAAACTCCTGCCCCTGAACTGTACAGTAATTACAGTATCAGCAAAATGCACTAATGAGTATAGAGATTACACCAATGATCAGAAGGCTTGGATTCTAACATTTTCATTGCCAGTGCCAGAAAATATGTTTCTCTAGGTCTCCTTTCCTTTTCTTTTAATTTGTTTGTTTTATTATTTCATTACTTGAGTGTTTATTTGTTGAGGATGTTAATGTGATTCTGTGATCCTCATCTCATGGTTGCCATAAAGCTTATAGTGATGATATTAAAGAACATGTAGTTTTATAAATGGCTTTGTACAACCATACCTATAGACAAAGCTCATACATTTCCATGCTTATATAAAGAAATCAACGAGAGGGGTTTGTAGACCTGATTAAATCCAGGTGAGAATCGAGTGCTTACTTGCAGAACTGTATTGTCATGTTTATTCTGCTTCTAATATCTAGATTTAGAATTGTAAGTACTTGAATAGCTAAGAATGAATGACTACAGATCAGAATAAATCCTGAGTTGCTCCTCCTCTATTGCAATATCAATATGCACAATGTGGTTTCAATAAACAATTGCCACATACAGCAATTGTTATATCATGATGAATGTGTTAAATTTGTTGGCATTTTTAATTAATATTCCATAATTTTCTTATTAAGTTCTTATTTGAAGGTTACATTCAAGTCAGCTTCATTTTTGTTCTTCTGTGGTTTCCATGGCTTCTCTTCCTTGTAGCTTTCGGATTAGCAGTGCAGGCCTCAATCCAAATAGGTTGGCTGTACTCCACTGGAACTTAGAACAGTCTGATCATACCAGATTTTTTGCAGACTTTTGCAGAAGCAAGATTGTTGGTAGTCTGAACAGCAAGTTTGTCAGAAAAAATATGTTTCAGGATCTAGGACATATAATATCCAACCTTGAAATGACAATCCACTGTAATATTTTTTCTGCTACACGGAGGGTGTTACTAGAGTGTGCTTTCAAAACAAATGAATTTATTTTTTGCCTCATTTTATACAATTTTTTATGCTTACTATAACTTACCCATAAAGTCTTATTTATTTATCATTCTACAGAGAGATTACTTTTTGAATGGGAAACTTATTTCTGTTCCGTGTAGGTTTTCACTCTGTGTCATCCTTACCTGACCTCCTTCAGTAGCAATGTTTCTTCCTTCTTTCTCTGCTAGATTAGTGTGGGCTCTGAAACAATATTCTTTTCTGAACGTGAATGTACTGTGATAGCTATTAATTATAATCCCTATTTATGATGCAGTTAGGAATGAATCTGCATGAGAATCAGAATATAGTGAGGTTTGGACGAAAAGCAAGTGTAGAGTATTATCCTTCAAGGAATTAATTTTTTTTTTCAGTGCAGTACCTACCCCTAAGAAAATTCTTTTTTGTGCAGAGATGAGTTTTCCCTGTGCTGTCATGGATCACAGAAATAAATCTGCTGACCATTCTCCATGCAGTGACTTCAGTTTTCAGATGCTGGATACCTTTCCAACTGTGCAGCTTCTGGGCTGGGGCCAGGGCCAAGAATTTTATTGAGAATTTATGGGTAGCAAAAGATGGATTTAATGTGTACTCAAAGTCAGTTCCTTCACTTGCTATTGAAAATTTTAGATGCAGTTTTCTGCATGATGAGAATTTTTACTTCATTCCAAACCTGGGGGGAAAAAAAATCTGTTGCATTTTCATATTGCAGGAAAGGTCTGTTGTTATTCTTGCATGCGTTGCTGACCACTTGTGTTATCTTAATCAGAAATAAACTGTTTTCTTCAGTTCTCTATGATTTAAACTGGAATTGTGACAAAATAGGTTGCAGATTCCATTCTATATATGAGTCTAAACCAATCTAATATATTATTTTTAAACTATGTTAAGAAATTTGCCTAAGGACCTGTGAGAGATATTGGATAATCTGTGCTTATGTAGAAATTACATGGTTGCTGTATTGTTAAGTGGAATTCACAGGGCTTGGAATATGTGTGCATGATTTTTTTTTTCCTTTTGGTTTTTACATACAGAGAAGAAAATATGGGAGTGACTGATTTTGGAATCAGTTCTACGATGTTTTTATTTCTTGATTCTGCCCACTTTCCAAAAAAAAAAAAAAAAGAAAGAAACAAAGAAACAAACACAAATAAGTCTACTTTATTTCTTTGTATTAAGCTGGTGAATTTGTTGGAAACCTAATATCCAAAATAGACCTTTGATGTAGTATTGTCAGTAATAGTGAGTGATTTTTCAATTAGTAATTAAAAATCACTTGCTCGTTGAGGTTAAAAAATCCAACAAGATGAATTAGCTTTAATGAAATTGCTTTAAAAGGCGCAAGGAAGAGAAAGGAAAAGAATTATGAAGGGAAAATGTTGTATATCAGGCAGATATTTGTTCTGTTCTTGTGTTTAAGAAATGGTCTGCTAAAGTTAGTACATATCACAGGCTTTTTTGAACTTCAGAAAACACAGCTGCATTTTAATTTAAATTGCTACTTTAACAAAAATGACAAATTTACAAAATTTACATTATAGCAACATTGTTTCAGTGACTTATGCACCTATTTTAATTGTGTTAAGAAATGTACTTGCAGCTGTATTTTGTCACATCCACATTTCAACATACTGCTGAAAATTCCTACTATTTTATACGCAGACATAGCTCAGTAATTCAGTTTCCTTCAGTATCTGTATGTTTAAATGTCCATGAGAAACTGTGCAAAATAATAGCCAAATTATTTTTTATTATACCCTTTTTATCAGCCTTGGCATAAGAATGGAAGAAAAATCACTTCAGCATGCCTCACAGCCTCTCCTCACAGGGCAAAGGCTCCATTCCCCCTGCCTGGGTGGCTTCCTCTCATCTCCAGCCAGCTTGGGGGTGTCTACCCTGCATGCGGGGTGATTCTCAAGATGTGGTCTGATGCACACAGTAGAGAGAGGCCAATCCCTTCCCAGGCTCTGGGGCTGTCTTGTGCCCACATGCTCAGCCAATGCTGTCCCCCATTGCCACCCATGTGTATGGCTGGCCACTTGCTGCCCTCTGGGGCCATCCCCCAGAGCTGCTGTCTGGCCCTGCTTGCCCCAGCTTGCACCCCACAGGGTTCTGCCTTCCTGGGAAAGGCATTCCTGTTGGCAAAGTTCTGTCATGCTCCCTTTGGCTAGCTGGCATGCCCTCAAGTATAAATACTATTAAACAAGAACTGTTTTGAATGTAAATAACAATGTCCAAGATAGTCATGTGAACAAAACATTCCCATCCACAGAAGGTACAGTAGGAACACGTATGAAAGTACAGGCAGGAATGAGAGATAATTAGTGGCCTAGTTATAAATTGCTTAAAAACACAAAGATTGCATCAGGAATTTATTTGGTCTTGCAGGCTGTCATATCTAGATATTCACCAGTACCTAGAAACTGAAGACTTCAGTATATTAGTTCTTCAGGAGAGCTGCAATATAAGCAAAAGGAATCGCCAGCGGTGGTTTCGTACTAATTTATCTGCAATGGAAAATGACCTCACATATCAGATCACTATCTCTAATGTTTTTTCCCTCATTAAGCAACTGAAAACCAAGAGATTGCCATTAACAATTATAATTATGGGAAATCTTTTTCTTTCCTTTTGTTGTAGTTTCTGTAGATGTAGTTAAGCAGCTTGTGGATCTTTGATATTATTTTAACTAAAAGACATTGCTTATGATAACAAGAAAGGCTTTTGACACTGTCTTCAGTGGCTTTGAAGGCTACAGTAAAATATGTTGCTCGTTGTCTGGTAGTGGTTACGGAACACTATCAGATTGACATCATTCCAGTTAAGAGACAGGTTTGAGGAAGAGCAATTTGTCCTTGTTACCTGAGTTCTGCAGGAATGAAGAGCTATCTTATTCCATTTTGAAGTTCCATATAAATGTGTGATTGTGAACATATTGTTTATAATCATTACATGAATGATACTACTAAAATATTGTGAATACACATGGAAATTAACTCCTCTTTCCCTCTATATTTTTTTTACATTGATATCAGTTAAACCTTGGTTGAAAGTAATAAAAAAATAGCCCCTCCCAAATTTTATTATTAATAGCCTCTCTAGCAATCATTTCTTCTTCCTCTTTCCTTCTTCCTCCCCCCAATTCTTAAGTCCTTCTTAAAAATTTAAAAATATTGTATCCATTTTTTTCCCTCTGGATATGCTTGAATTCTCTTTGTCTGCTAATTCTTCTCTTTTCCTTCTTAAGAGATCATCTAGTTCTGTGGGATATGAATAAAGTGAGATCTGTGTTAACCAAGTCTTACCAGTTTCCACATCTGCTTTTTTTTCAATTATTTCTGTCTTAAATTTTATTTTCTGAATGCAAACCCTGTAGTTCATTTCTGAAAACTCTGTAGAAGACGCAAATAAAGTTAAGGATATTTGAGTATAATCATCTATGAGGTATTTACTTGTCAAAAGTACCTTCCACTTTTTTCCGAGCAAACTATCTTCAAATTTAGTGCATGAAGAGAACAAAGAGGAAGGACAGAAAGAAATAAATTAATGGAACATAGCCACTATGACAGAAGACATCATCCTTTCATTCATATTATAAACCTCTCAGTATTCATCAGAATTCCATTTACATTGTTTTCCCTGCTGCTTTCAGTGGAAGGTTATTCCAAAGCCTCATTGCTTTGATAGTTAGAAACATTGCTACCTACTTTGCTTATGTTATGTTTTGCATTTATCTTACAAAAGAAATCTGCTAAGACTACCCCACTAGACTTTTTTTTTTTTTTAATTTATTTTTAAACTTCTGGATGTTGTGGAATGGATGCATAACTTTCTGCCTTCTGACTTGAGTGTAACTTAAAGTAGTGGCTATCCTAGACCTGATGGATGGTTTGTCTTGTGATGAGGACTAAAATAATGACCAACACTATATATTAGTGCAGCACAGAAATTATTTCTTTACAGTGGAAATGCTTGACTTAATGGAAGGAGCAGAAATCAGAAAGCAGGAAAAAATACTTAAGACTTATTTTAAGCTCTAATGTTGTGTTACAAGATTATGTTGATCCAGTTCTGAGTAACTATGGTTGTTTTTCTATATTTGTCATTTTTAGGATAAACGATTCAATAAAATCAACCTGTGTCAGGTTGTTCAGTCTTTCTTACAATAATTTGTCAGTTGCAAATGTTTTATTACAGTAAGTTTTAAGGTGATTTTATAAAGAAAAGGATAAATACAATGTTCACAATTGAAATATCAATTCTAGTGCATAATTTCTTAAACAATAACAATGAATTCAATCTGAAATGTTCAGTAAATTTTGTCAGAATATACAAAACATGTCACAAGATCAAAAAAGAGTTTCTGTTGTCTAAAAGACATTGCTCTACAACTTTATCAATAGTCAGATTTCTAATGAGAAGTGCTATACCTAAAAAGATGGAAGATATTTAACAGTAAGAATTCAAAGGAAGAGCAAGTTGGACGGTTTCAAAACTATGCTTGAAAAAAATTTGGGGGTAATCTTTAAAAGAAGAGACTTTTATTTTTTTCAAACTTTCAAAGCTGTAAAATGAAAATTCTATTTAGTATCAAGTGTCCTTTAAAAACAATATTTAATATTGGTTTTGTTTTCAAATGTAATGTTATCATCTTTGTTGGAGTCTTTCTTTCCTTAATATAAAAAAATATATATTTGTGAATGCATTCTGTACAAAGAAGTCTGACTCCCAGATGATGGATTTACTGTGTGCTGGTTGCTGTTGCATATTCAGAAAGGGATTCAAGTGAAAATCTCACTGCAGGAATCTTTTTCCCTTTCCTTCTCTCTTGAGAAATGCAATGTCGTAACTGACTGTGTGAAATGATATATGGTGTGAATTGCCCTCTGAGCTGCAGAGGAGCTGAGTGCTTTAGAGACATATAACCAGATAGTAATGGAGATTAATGAAGAGAGATGCAGTAAAAAAAGACTGCTGTTAACAGAAGTATTTTAAAAATGTGCCATCATACTGAGAAATTAATAGCCTAAATGTTAAAAAAAAGAAAAGAAAGAAAGAAAAAAATCAAGTGATGCTGAGAAGCAGCTGCCTTAATGAATCATCTTCTTAGAGCCTTAATGATCAAGAAGCTATGGATATTGAGCATGGAGGTGCTACATTAGTTTATCTTATCACTCCCACTTCCACAGCAGGAAATTAAATTCTTTAGTACTTTTCTTCAGCATACTGTCAAATGTTTTACCCACCTAGTTTTAAATGGCTTAAATAATGGATATGGGAAATTCAGTGATAGTTTTATGGCTGATTTATGTGGAACTTCAGCACAAATGATGAAATTCCAAAAGGTGGTCAATGACCTGTAGGAATACCTTGAAAAGGAGCAGTGAGTATGGTGTAAATGTGCCTGGTGGTGAGGCTGGTGATTAAGGAGTGAGGACGTGCTAATGCATGACCATTCTATAATGGATTTAAAAGCTGGTGGAGAACACCATTACATTTTCAATCTGCAGTTGTTACGATCTGATTATAAGATATGCCTTTGCCTGAATTAAGGTGCAAACAAGACCATATGGCAAAGCCAACAGTACAGATTTTATTCAACAGTGAAGTAGAGAGATAGAGAGAAATAGGAAATGGGGGCAAGGAGGGGAAACGAAAAAGAGAGAGAGAGATTAAGCAAAGATATCACCACTATGTGGATTCCTGCGGCAGCCTGCTGGTCTTTCTTCACCTTGGTCTTCTCAGAGGTGGGGGTGCCTGAATCTTTCTTTGGGAGGTACTTACTACTTTTATGCAGTCCAAGTGCCAGCAATCCATGGGCCCTAGATGGCATTCCCATAGCTTGAGATGGCAAGTGTATAAGCACTTGCTTCCTTGCCCACAGTTTGCCAAAGTGGGAGTTTTTGTCCGAGTGCTAACCAAACCCTAACCTCCATTAGGCCTGGAGTTAGCCCCATCCTGCTGTGTCATCTGTGTCTATCTCAAGTTCCTGTTGTAGTGGCTTATTTTATGAGAAGTTCCTTCTTTGGCAGTGTTTTGAGACAGTTAACTACATTCTTGTAAGTCCTTACAGCAGCTGAGAAGGCAGCTCAGATAAAGGAATATTGGTGGAACTCGAAACCTGTCTTGGGGAGCACACATGTGCTTGTGAGACTGTGCCCTCAGCCTGCAGAATTGAGAATTACTTCCTCAATGTGTTTTTGTCAAGAAACTGCAGAATGAGAACTTCATAGATCCATCTGCTTTTATTGATTAGATTAATTGCAGGATAAGTGAAAAGGTGGTTCTAGATATCCAGTTGTATTGGGTGGGTGTGGCAAGATTTTGATAGCAGGGGGGCTGGAGGGATGACTTCTGTAAGAAGCTGCCAGATGACTCCCCTGTGTCTGACACAGTCAGTGCCAGCCAGCTCCAAGACAGACCTGCTGCTGGCCAAAGCTGAGCCTGGCAGTGGCAGTGGCAGTGGCAGTGGCAGGGGCAGGGGCAGCACCTCTGTGGTAACAGATTAAAGAAGGGGAGAAAAAAACCCAGCTGGGTAACAGCAATTGCAGCCAGGTGAGTGAGAATATGACAGAACCAGCCCCTGAAGACACCAGGGTCAGTGTAGGAGAGGGATGAAGTGATCCATGCATCAGAGCTGAGATTCCCCTGTAGCTTGTGATGAAGACCCCAGGGAGGCAGCTGTGCCCCTGCAGCCCACGGAGGTCCACAGTGGAACAGATACCCACCTGTAGACCATAGGGGACACCCCACCAGGTGGACCTGAAGGAGCAGGTGGATGCCTGAAGGAAGCTGGGACCCCTGGAGCAGGACTGTGGCTTCATGGAAAGAGGAGCCCACACGGAAACAGGTTTTCTGGCAAGACTGGTGACCCCTTGGAGCACCAACGCTGGTTTCCCCAAGCACCCTGTGGAAAGGACCCACACTGAAGAGGGACATGAAGAACTGCAGCCTGTGGAAGGACTCATGCTGATAAAGTTCATGGAGGAACTGTATCACTGCTTCCCATGGAAGGTCCTCATGCTGGAGTAGGGGAAGAGTATGAGTAGTCCTCCCCCTTTGGAAGAAGGAGTGGCAGAGACAATGTGATTAACTGACCAAACCCTCATTCTTCATCCCCCTGAGCCTCTTGGGGAGATGAGATAGAGAAAATCAGCAGTAAAGCTGAGCCTGGAAAGAAGGCAAAGGTGGAAGAAAGGTGCTTTAAGATTTAATTTCTCATTACCCTACTCTGATTTGATTGGTAATAAATTAAATTAATTTTCCCAATTGCCTGTGATGGCAGTTACTGGGTGATTTCTTCCTGTTCCTTATCTCAAACCAACGAGCCTTTCATTGTATTTTCTGTCTTCTGTCCAAATAACGAAGGGGTGTGATGGAGTGGCTCCAGTGGGGCACCTGCCATCCAGTCAAGATCAACCACACCAATATATGACCCTATGTGGAATGACCGTACGAAAAAGTGTTAACAGCAGTTTTCTTTGTGCTGTATCTCATTCTCCCTGAAAAGGACAAGGAGAATCTCTCCCACGGTAGCTCCTCACTAGTAGGGAATTTTCCATTTTCTGAGCCTGAGAGAACAGTGGTTTTGTTGGAGCCAGCTGGCAAGATTACCTCTACCATAAATATACAGGCCAACTAACTATACTGTGGAACATCATGTAGGGACAGATTTTCCAGAGCACTTCTTTGTAGATAACAGGACTGGATTAACTGACTCGAAATCTAGAGGTTCCTCTCTTTATCACACCAAAGTAGCTTGTCCCAGAACCTTTACAATCTGCATCATCTATAATTTTATAATTCTTGAAAAACACCATTCAGATGTGCACAGAAATTATCTGCTTAACTCTTGTAAAATAATACAGTGCCAGAAAAGTGTCATAACTCTTGGAGAGGGACATGACATTACCTGCAGCAGAGGTATTTTACAGATTTAGACTTTTTTCCCCGCCTTTCATTAAAGATAATCAGATACCTTTTTTTCCTCCTACATTTGCCTTTGCGGTCTTTGAATGAGTACTGTTGGACAAGCTGATGTCTGTTTAACTTGCACAAGACGATCGAGACAAGGTGCTATGAAATGTCTTAAACATTTTTTTTTTGCCTGTGCATGCTTGGTAAGTGGGGGATGATCTTTGTGGGTCCCTTCCCACTTGGGATAGTCTATGATTCTCTAACAAATATTGGGTTTAATTGGTATGAACCATTCGAGGATTTCTGCTTTTCAGCACTTGCAAGATACCTGATTTTAAATGGATATCAAAGAGCAATTGCAGGATCTATTCTTTCAAGATATGTCTTTCAGTGGAACTTAACAATGATATAGAAAAAAAACAAGGAATTCTGCATCTGACTGATAAATAAAATCTCAGGTTGAGTGTAGAAAGCATTTCACTCTGGATTTTTTTGGGTTTTTTTTTAGTGATAGAATTATGTTTCTTCCATGAATATTGTAAGATAAATTAATGTTTCTTAAAAGCACTCTCCTTTTTGTTAACTGGACTTTGATCTCAGTTCCTTCTTTCATCAATGTGCATTTGGTCAGACTCTTAATCTTATTTTTCTATGTCATCCAGTCATTAACCTTCTGGGCATCTGAAGCACGGATTGCAGTTCATAAGAAACCCTCTGTTCCTACTTTCGTCTGTCCTTCAGATTAATTTCCCTGAATTTCCCCACATGTATACCTGAGTACTTGGGCTGAGCTCAACTCTAATGTCAAGAAGCCTGTTACTTCCTTGAGGACTTTGTGTGTGCTATTTGAAACAAAACAGGTTTTTTTCAATTTTTGTTCCCTAATCTGACATAAATTAAAGAATATTGCATGTATTAGTATAGGTATTAAATCCATCCTTCTGATTACTCTGAGTAAAACTGTGTTCTCTGCATATCAAATGATTCTGAGAAAGACAGCAATTTTTAATGTAGTTTGCCTAAAACACCTCACAAGTGGCATAGCAGTGGGTGATTAGGGTTGTGGTGAATTTATGAGATTAGGGAGCATTATATACAAGCAGTATTGTTTAATAATCACCTAAGTCATTTGTAACTAGCATAGCTGCTGCTAAGTCATGAAAAACTTTTTCAAGCCAACTTGCTTTTCTTCTGTCTCTGAATTTTCTCTTATGAATTTCAAACCATGTTCCATTTCTGGGCTTTTAAGAAAAGTGTACTTAGTTTCATAAGCTAAGTGTGCCTCTGCAGTGAGCCCTCTGTGCCAAGATCCTTCAAGACTACGTGGGGGCTCCCTGAGGTTCTGGGCGGCATTTTTTCTTCTTATTTTCAACTACATATAACTACGTCTATGTTTTCTCATAATGTTCTGTTGCTTTGACTTATTCAGTAGTGATAATAGCAATACTGTTTGTAGCAAGACTAGTAAAAAATCTTTGAACTGACTTTAGGCCCGTAACTCTTTAGCAATGGCATTGGCATTAGACTTGCTTATGCTAGAATGATACTTGGGTAGAAGCCGCCTTACCTCTGTGGCCAAAAAATGTACCTTTCTCTTTTCTCCTTTCCTGCGTTACTTATCATAATGAGAGAGCTTTCTCATGTTTTTAAAGAGAATTCATGGAATAGGATTATTCTGACTATTTTTTACAGAAGCCTTGAAATTTCTCTGAATAGTTGCTGTCCCCCCTCACTGCCCTTGTGAAGGCCCTGGAGGTTCAGGGAAAAGGGAGTTTACTTGCTTCTGCCGCCAGTTTCAGCTCATGAAACATCCAAACCTGTACTAAGTCTGAGAGGAAGGGGGAAAAAATGCAAGAGCAATAATATGATACTTGTTTTACAGCACTGCCAAATTAATTTTTTTTAAAAAAACCTTAATCTTTGAAGGCTTGTCCTTCATACTGCTCATGAAAAACAGCACTTCCACTGCAAGTTA